>RDPX01000002.1:8793190-8806966 GCA_003991215.1 Morbakka virulenta | reverse complement strand
GGTATAGAGAGAGAGAGATAAATAGAGAAATATTAGTTTGTGGGCTGATATTTGTGTATAAAGGTTTTTCAAAAATTAGATGTGGTTACATAGAATTATTTTTTTGTGATAGATATAGCTCTTTTATATACACAAAAAAAAAAAAATGTTAACAAAAAAAAAGATAGGGCTATATATATATATATATATATATATATATATATATATATATATATATATATATATATATATATATATATATATATTTACGTTATCCTAGATACGTCACCAGTGCCAGTACTTAGCAGATACGTTGTTTTATAAAACTTGGCAAAGGGAGATTATACATACCTAAATTAACAAAATAATTCTCATGGCGCAGGTGGCATCAAATATAAATAAAATATGCTTTGTAATCACGAGTTCTTGTTTGCAGAAATTGCTATTTATGAAAGATATTTGGTGCCAAAAGGGGCTTATGGTGTGAGGCAAATGTCACCCTTTAATTGAATGTCAACAACTCTATATTTTTGCAGTTTTGAGACGCATTTCTGCTTTCCATAAAATCTTATATGTCATATCTTTCAGTGCTGATTGAAGTACAAAGGTCTTATTTTGAAAACCCGTGACACTATGACAAGCATTATAATCACCGCACAATTGAAAAAACCAACAATTTTTTTCCTTCTGTTGGTACTGTCAATTATCATAACAATGTTTTTTATATCAAATCTCCCACCTGTTTCCCACACAGTTGAATGGTTTCTTAGATTTTTACAGCAGGTGTCAAAAGATAATGTATCGAGTTTTATTCTAGAATTCTAACACCAATTATGAGCACGCAGTATAGAAAATAAAGCAAATAAGTAATATTTACTCTACCATTGGTTCCTATGAAAATAAAGGTCACTTCAAACGTATTATTAGCGTAGTATTATTAGGAAGCTTCCAACTTTACTCATTGTGCATTAAGATTGGTCATAGAAATAAGGGAGATACTGGACTATTATATGTGAAAGAAAAGAAATCCACAACACTGACCTTCATCTTGTAATGAAAACCATTATTAAAAGAAAAGATATTTCAAATAAACCCCAACCATTTAATACAGCTTTGGTGTTTTAGATTCGATTGTAATATGAAAGGAACTCCAACGTTTCAAGCCATCTTGATAACTTTCCATCACAACTAATTTTATCATTGTTTTGATATTCTATTGTAGTTTTTCAGGTGAAAGAAATTTTATTAATCGTTTCAAGAAAAGTAGAAATACTTCATTGAACTGATACGCGAGTTATCACAATACAGTTCAGTTTATAATTCAATAGCGGCATATTCCATACCGCCCATCTCATTGAGACTGTACTTAATAAGCCACATTTCATTTTTAAAGTAACTGCCCCGAGACACATCAATAAGATTTACAATAAAATTAACTGCCAAACTTTGCCAAAAGTCAAGATAAATTGTGATGCAGCGGTATGTGACCATAAAGAGTGTTTGAATATCTTGTTGAAAAACTTAGTTAAAACATGAAGACAAAACAGATAAAAAATCATGGCTTTCTCTTTGATGAAAAATTGAAGGCTTTTCCGCCAATATAAACTCCTAAATGATGTACAATTGTGGGTATTGTTTGAGAAGTGTTTATCTAGAAAAGTGAAAAATATATTTTCACTGAATTGGATTCGAACCAGTGCCTACGACAATCATGTCCACATCCTCTTACACCAGAGTTATCAGCACCTGTCCTTCACTAGATGATTTCTACATACCTTTTACGGCGCGCTTACGTGAAAGATATGGTTGGAAAAATGATCTGGTGAAGGTCAGGCGCCAATAATTCAGATGTAAGAGCATGTGGACATCATAGCCAATGACACTGGTTCGAATCCCATTCAACGCAAATATATTTTTTGCTTTTCTACAATTCCAAATTATCTCCATCTATATTATATGAATTTTCCTAATGTTTATCTTGGAAATCACCCACCATAAATTCCTTTACAAATGCATTTGCTACCTACCACTAGTAGCAAGTGCCAAAAGATTAAGAAATTCTTTTGTAGAATTCCTATCAGTTAAATTTTGTCACTCGTAAGTTTTGAGTCAAATTGATTCCTTGTTATTCTGCCTGTTACCTTTTCCTGTGTCTAAGGGTCAGGGTTCGTCCTTTTCAAACAATTACAATGTTCCTACGAAATTATTGACCTTACTTCAAAAGTTTAAAAATTAAGGGTAACAACATGAACATAATAGTAAAGAATGCAATTTACCTCTAAATATGACATGGTAACTTTGTATTTAGAATCTTCACTGTGCTGTTCCATTGCTTTAAACAAATCATTAAGAGTACGGACCATAATACCTGGCTCTCTGTCTGTACCAAGCATGGTATAGGTTTTTCCTGCCCCTACAGACAAAAAATGTTTAAAATTGACATCAGTTTAAGGAATTTGATTATTTTACTGCAAACTATAAAAATTCTGCTTTTGTGGTACTGTTCTTTTGCATACTGAGGAGGGCAATCAGTAAACAAATTGATTCACTCAACGAAAAACTTTCAAGTCCGCAAACATTCCTTCAATTATGCTTACATATGTCCAGTGCTCGGCATAAAAGTACCTGAACACCACACCTATCAATACTTTGGCCCTTGGTTACTTTCTCTACCTTGCTTAAGTTTAGGTGTATGACAAGTTTATTTGTAGAATTGTACTTTGTATTCAACGCTTGTGAGTGAATAAAGCACTCAACTTAAGAAGGAGAAGGGGTTAGGGAAAATTTGAGTCTGTATTCAAGAAGCTATGGAAAGAAAAGGTAGTTGACAGTCAAAGTATCAAAAGTTTCTGACTTAAAAATCTGGCAAAATTGCTAAATAAAACTTGTGAAAAAAACGTCTCACAAAGAGAATCAGGTTTATATGTCAAATTTCAAGAATACACAACCACCAGGTTAGGGTAAAAGAATATTTGGATAGAAACAATACTCAGGGAAACAGAGAATTGGAGACATTAAGACAGGGTATTTTCAGTATAAATGGTTGTACCAAATCAAACCCATGATTAGTGTCATCATCAATAATAGTCAAATGTTAAAGAAAAGCAAGGAAAAAAATTTCAAATTGCATACAATGATTTCAACAACTGGGGCCAAATATAACGATAAATATGACAACAAACAAAAATGTTAGCATTGTAAAACAGGTCATTCCATCAAAAGTACATACATAAAATTTGTAGTATACAATTTCACCAACCAAAGAAAATACCAGAAACTCTGACATGATTATGATATTCATTGTTAACTAACTGTATAAATCAATTAATCTCTATGAGTGACACTAATAATTCAGTTGAGATATTTCCAGTTAACTGGTGACTTTTTCTGTGTGAGATGATACCTACCAAATAATTGTATCTGCAGAAGTAGGCATTTAATTAAAAGTGGGTTTTACTGCCTTGTTAAGATCCTTTTGACAACTGGTAATACTGAAAATTGACACAAATTTTATTACCTGTAGGTCCATATGCAAAAACAGTTGCATTGAAGCCTTCCAGAACAGAGTCAATAACTACCTGTGCAGTCTTTCCATAAACCTCTGCCTTGAATGCAAAAAAAATATTAGTTTGTTATTGATGGTTGATACTGAAAATCATCACATACAAGCAAAAAGTTTTTCTACTGATTCATAACTGCCATTAAAATACCTTGAATTAGAAATGTACTGGAGAAAAAACAATTAAAATGTTTCTAAATGGGCATATTAGAATAATCAATATTGGTGAACAATGGGAATTTAGCAAAGACATCACTCACACAGATAAGGCATATTATTAGAATGATCACTATTGGTGAACAATGGGAATTTAGCAAAGACATCACTCACACAGACTAGGCATATTATTAGAATGATCACTATTGGTGAACAATGGGAATTTAGCAAAGACATCACTCACACAGATAAGGCATATTATTAGAATGATCACTATTGGTGAACAATGGGAATTTGGCAAAGGCATCATTTGCACAGATAACTGGAAGGTCAAAACAAAATTGGGGGCATGGTATATTATAGAAGGCTTACAAAAACCAAAAAAATTACAATAAAGATGATCACTCTTGCAGTGGCTTGTATACTCTGGCCCATCACAATCCACAATCTCTATACTTTGAAACCCACATTATTGTCTTATTGGCAACCGAAGTGAGGATGGTTGTACAAGCACACTTAGACATCCCAAGCTGCCCTGAAAAGCTGTTGGACAGAGAAACAAATGTCTGAACATACAACTGCAATTGCTGCTCAACTTTGTGTTATGAAGTACTCTTGAGATAGATCATGGTGTCTTTATGTGGGTACATGACACATGATATGTATATATATATATATATATATATATATATATATGTCATCCTCTAAAAAGATCTGCAGCATGACAAGCTGCATTTATCAGGGGGGGAAATTGGGAAGATACAAAAAAATCCACAACTGCTCAGTCTAGTTTTTACCCTTTATCAAAATATTAAAGACACTTTAAATCAGTGCTTTAAAGAAGGGATACTTTGTTTACATGGATTTCTTATTGTTAAAAGATCAGCTACAACTTGTAGAAGATATGACACTGACAGGGGTACCTTTTCAACCAACAGATACTGACAAAGAATATTCAACTGAAGCTTTCTGTTTTTTGGTTGATGAATTTGCTTAAGATATTGATGTAGAATTATAATTATTTTTATCAATCACACCATAATGTTTGGCTTCAAATAAATACCACCCTCTACCAAATGCTGCCCTCTAACAAATGCCACAAAACAGTGCTTCAAAATTTGGCATGGCATTTATTAGAATAAATACAGATATCTATACAATAAACACTTTTGGTCATTCATTACCTGTGTGGCCTTTGGCCCCAGTGTCATATCAAAGACATACTGTTTTTCACGTGATCTGTTTGCTCTTAATATGTCATCCTGATCCTCACTAGGATCCATCAGCACAACCATCTACAAACAAAATACCATTATTCATACAAATATTAAACATGTCAATACTCTGAACTGATGAACAAAAGATAATTTTATATTTATCTTATTACATTACCCAAATTACTAAAAAATTTCTTGAAGGCTTTAGAACTTAGAAATTTGGAAAATCTGTCACTTCTTTGGCCCCAAATCATGGAGATCAAGGTTTCCAAATGCAGAAAAAAGGGCACTTTTGCAAGTGATCACAAACCAAACAATTTGAGCAAGAAAACCCATTCAATATTAACTTTTTTATCAAGGTATGAACTACATAAAGAAAAAAAGATTCTTTGTTTGAGTTGTGGCTATTAAAAAGCACATAGTGATATATGATAACTTTGGTTAGAGTAGTGTAGATTTCCAAATAAAGAGTAAATGTTGGTCCCCTTCAAACAGAAATGAAACATATAAAAAAATATTGTAAGTATAAGAATTTCAAAAAGTACTCACGGTTTCATCTATCACATGGATGATTTCTGTACAACCTGTCTCTACTTCATTATCATTCACAGGTCGAACCCTGACTGCAACCTAATGAGGGGTAAATAAAACCTTATCACATTTAATAGAACACACTACATAACCAAACAACTTTGTATAGTTTCAACTTATTGGGCAAATGATTCCATGTCTTCTGATGTTGGCTGAATTCACAGCTACCACTCTAATAACAAAAACGTTTTCAAAAAAATCTTATAGATGAACATTAAACTAACAATACTTTTAAGCCATAACCCCATTAACCAGAATAAAAATCAAACAATCTTGTTTGGTAAAAACTTGTAGACACTTTCTGGAACATCATACTAAGGAAGCTATAACTTCATCCAACTATTTGAATTTTTTGCCATTTTACAAACAAAAACCATTAATATAAGCATCCTTTAAATTTGACCACAAAATATCTTATATCACTTTTTTGTAGTGTTCTATTTTCTAACTGAATTTTTATAATTCCTTCCTTTGAATTCACCATCAATCCTCTAGATGACTTTACAAACCTGCACATTGGACACACTTTTAATTGGCTTGATTGGTTTCTGAGCATGCATGTACACTTATTTTTAGTATGAATGTTGAAGAAGGTAAATGTTTCTTTGCTAAAAATGTGTCTAAAAATAATAACACTTTTAACAATGTACTTATAACAGGAGGCATGGAGTGCTTAAGTAATCAGAAATAGACTATTAGTTGCTCATTATTTGAATGAAGATTGCCTTTCAAAGTGGCAATATGACTTGCTGCTGTTATGAATTGCAACCAAAATATATACAAAATTTGGCCACTTAAAAAATCCTGGGTAGTAAATAGACTTCTTTAACAGTTGGCACCATCAACTAGTTACAATTAAAAACAAGCCACTTACCATAAGTGACTGTGAGTCATCCCTAACTTCTGGCATGTTTTAACACTGCTTAACCTAAAACAAATAAAATGGCTTATCAACTAAAATTCCAAAAATAGAACTTAAAAAACACAGTTTTTCTTTTGTAAAATAAAAAAGTTAAAAATTACCTTGTAGTTGATAATACTAAATTAGAACTCTTAAATTCAAAATTTATTACCTATAAATCTATCAGTCAGATGGTAATAGTAGTAGTAGAAGTAGTAGTAGTAGTAGTAGTAGTAGTAGTAGTAGTGGTGGTAGTAGTAGTAGTAGTAGTAGTAGTAGTAGTAGTAGTGGTGGTGGTGGTGGTAGTTCCACTAGTCCTACTATTTCATTTTATCATCTCAATTTGAAGCTATTGTACAGGCTGTGAGATTTCTGGTATTTTTATGGTTTGATAACCTATAACTAATAAGCCAGAGCCAAACAAGTTTTTCTGCTTCATAACTCAAACTTTCTGAAGAATGATTTCTATTCAAAAAAAGGTAGCTTTTGGCTTTTTTCAATGGATATCAACAACAATATCTGCTCTTCATCCACTTTCAAATTCACTCTACCAAACTTTCAGGNAGATTGCCTTTCAAAGTGGCAATATGACTTGCTGCTGTTATGAATTGCAACCAAAATATATACAAAATTTGGCCACTTAAAAAATCCTGGGTAGTAAATAGACTTCTTTAACAGTTGGCACCATCAACTAGTTACAATTAAAAACAAGCCACTTACCATAAGTGACTGTGAGTCATCCCTAACTTCTGGCATGTTTTAACACTGCTTAACCTAAAACAAATAAAATGGCTTATCAACTAAAATTCCAAAAATAGAACTTAAAAAACACAGTTTTTCTTTTGTAAAATAAAAAAGTTAAAAATTACCTTGTAGTTGATAATACTAAATTAGAACTCTTAAATTCAAAATTTATTACCTATAAATCTATCAGTCAGATGGTAATAGTAGTAGTAGAAGTAGTAGTAGTAGTAGTAGTAGTAGTAGTAGTAGTGGTGGTAGTAGTAGTAGTAGTAGTAGTAGTAGTAGTAGTAGTGGTGGTGGTGGTGGTAGTTCCACTAGTCCTACTATTTCATTTTATCATCTCAATTTGAAGCTATTGTACAGGCTGTGAGATTTCTGGTATTTTTATGGTTTGATAACCTATAACTAATAAGCCAGAGCCAAACAAGTTTTTCTGCTTCATAACTCAAACTTTCTGAAGAATGATTTCTATTCAAAAAAAGGTAGCTTTTGGCTTTTTTCAATGGATATCAACAACAATATCTGCTCTTCATCCACTTTCAAATTCACTCTACCAAACTTTCAGGTACTCCATCTACTACTAGCACAGCCTCAACCTTTTTTCATACCTCACATTCTTTCTTTCTAACTCCCTTTGGGGTTCTTGACATTCCTCCAATTTTCTTCTCCTTTTCAAACACATGTATCACTTTGTACTCAAAGTTCTAAAATCACACAAGCTTTTCTTTTTCTTTCCAAGAATTATGAACTCTACCCCATAGCTTTAATGATTTTATCATATTGTACATCAGATAAATTCCACAAAGCATTTGGTGTCAAATTTGTAGATCTTCCTATTGGCCTTATTGGAGTGTCTGGTGTCTCTCTTTTCAAACTGTGTACCTCCTTCTGTACAGCAAAACCACCAGTGCTAACTTATTATCCAAGTTTGCCTTTACAATTCACTATATTGAGTTTATTTTCCATTGTTCCAACAAAACATGGAGCCATCTTACCTGCTTTTAGTTTTCATATTTTTACAATCTTAGCAAAGCAATTATTAACTTCTCACACATACAGTTCTCTCATTAAGTCATTAGAAATCAATATTGTTATTGGGAATTTTTACTCTTTGTTCACAGTTCAGTCAATGCAAACCACCAATTACTGTGAAATTTGACATTATATTTAAGCAACTGCATTGGAACTGACATATTTATAGATGAAGAGATGAATGGGATAATAGATCGATGGATGAAGAGATAGATGGATGAATAGATAGATAGATAGATAGATAGATAGATAGATAGATAGATAGATAGATAGATAGATAGATAGATGGATATACATACAAACATTCATACATACACACACATACATAAATGCATACATACATCATACATACATAGTTAGCAAACTAGTTATACATAATGGATGAAATATAAATAGGATTAACAATTTGAAATTCACTATAGAATTATTTATTAGTGTAATATTTACGAGTTTCCAACCTTTAATTTAGCTGTAACCTAATGAATTTATTGGGAGAAGAAACTCAACTCGTTACAAAGTTGTAGTTTTTCGTTTGTATAAAACTGCATATATATAAATGTATGTTCAAATGCTCATTCTTCAGTTTCTTTAGTTCCAGTAAATAAGCAGTGCACCAGGGCTTAACCCTTGGACGCTTAGACCTTCGGCCTATCTTTGAAGTAACTTTCTCAGATTTCATTAACTCAACTCAACAGAACTATTACGACTTACATTACTTTGCCACTGTCAAATTGTATCTTATTTAAACAAGGCTTTCCTTCAGCTGTCCCAATCAGTTTTCCATTATTAAACAAAATAAACTGACCATGTAAGCTACTAAGAATAAAGCAAAATATATCTATGCCCCAAGAATCAAATGATTAAGCCAGTTTTCCACAACGGTAACTATATTAATAAATCAAATTACATTTACTAAACAACTATCAAATACTGCTGCTTAATCCGCTATGGGTATTAGTAATATGCAAACAACTGACAGAGCTTTAACACAAAGAGTCCTTGTGTATCAGGTATCTGTTGAATGACTTTCTTTTCCCACGAATGTGTTTTTTTCTCGGGGGTTGTCAAACAATGCTGTACAAGTATCGCCCTTTTAAAAAAGTACTTTGCCGAAAGCTTACACAATCAAGTTTGTTCTTGATGACAACGCCAATAATATATAAATTCCAGCGAAAAAATAACGTACATTTTCCTCTTCAGTTACACGAATAACTATGCAATAATCTAAATAAAACTTTGTGCAAAAACTGGCGTGCTGATACAGATGCGCCACTTACTCTTTTGTGATAGAACGATGGAAGCTTTGAGTAGTTTTCGGAAATCGTTGGCTCAGCCAAGATTTCATTTTTCTCTCTAAGCTTACCAGGCATGGTAGTTATTTTTACATGACCTTGTTAATGATTGTCAACTCCATATCATTTATATTGGGTAAAACAACAATTTTTCAGATGTTTCTGCGAGACCAACTTGTTTGTGGAGGTGTTATTGCATGGCTTCTCCTGTTCTTAGATGACTGGTCAGTTTCAGTAAACAAAAGAAATTTCCAAAATGGCAGCCATTGTGACGTCCTGAAACGGTTGTTATGGAGACCAAAGTAGGGAATCCCAATTTTGATCTCAGTCAATGACATGCAAGCTTTCAAACAAGGCTTCTTTCATTTCAGGGAATTTGCTTGGTGCAAGTCTACTTAAATGACTCTTTCTATTGCACCTCAATTAAATGCATTACTTGTGCTCATTTCAGTACATGGTAATGCCCAATGTACATACCCTGAAGTTAGATCCTCATGAAATGGATCAATTTTATCATTTCAAGAAAAAACACAATCTCGTACTTTTCTTCAAAATTCTCTTAAGATATCTATATTTGGTATATTTCAATAAATTTTGTCCACTCGTAAACAGCATAAAGTTTTAGCAGATTTATCTTTGGAAAAATAAAAATTCCAGGGACAGAAAAGTTCAAAAATGAAGAAAAGTAAGGAAGGAACGAAAAAGTGAGACTGTAAAATATCAAGAAATAAAAAAACTGAGGTGTTTTAGATTCATTAACAGGAAAAATTAAATATATGTCGAATATTATTGGAAACTAAAAAGAATATAAAGAGAGGTAGATGAAGAGCTGGGACTTTGTGATATAACACCATCATAGAGTGCGCTGGTATGAAGTACTTGAAAACATTGAGATTAGAAGAACACTGAGAAGATAATGAAACGTTGCCTTCTACCCTCTAACAAGAAGCTGAAACTGTGTACTGTGTAAAGTGGCGTCAGAAAATAGGCCGGAGATAAATTGATACCTATCCTATACTAGGAGAGGAACCTGAGGCCGCCCTGGTTCATGTGATTAATTAGCCAAAGTAACATTAAACCATTACTTCACCAATAATACTAAAAATCGAAACCGAAATAGGAATTACTCCGTCTCAATTAGTTTGGGTTCCGTGAGCAGCTTTTGTTAAATTGATTTTATTGTATCGTAATCTCCTTTATCTTTAAGAACGAAGCCACGTGATCACCTTTTTAACACCCTTTCTTAGCATCTTGACATCAAATTTGATATTTCTAGACTGCCTGCTTTAATTCATTTTTGGAGGTAGATCTCTATCTTTGATTATGCCTAGAGACACTCACACTACCCATTTTCTCAGCCTTGCGCCTACCCAAATACTTATATGGAAAAATGACAAAGTCAATGTTTGACGCAGGTCCACAAAGTATCATATCACAAAAGTTAAGCCTTTTGCATTGCTTGTTTGAACTTATTTTTAGCTTTTAGTCCTTTACGTATGCTTAGAAAGCTATGTGATATTCTTTTTGGCTCTAACGGCCATCCTAGTGGTCATATGAAAAAAAGAATGTAGTCGATAAAGCGAAGGGCACCAAATTACCCTGAAACCAAATTTGAACTTTCCAAAGAGTTTGAACTTTATAAAGATTTGAATCAATTTTATTATTTCCTTCCAACCTTTTCTGGATTAAAGCGGGCCTTAGCTTTCCCTTAAAGTGTTATTATCTCCATATCGCCTAGTGGATGAGCTAAATTCGGCTAGAAAGGAGACACTTCACAGTCTTCTAGAAGCACCTTGAATCCTAAATACTAATTCTAAAACCCCGCCACAAGTGAACTAAGTTCGTCTGACCTTAATTTAATCTTCCTATATACGAGAATAAATACATCGTAAATACACANAATGACATGTTCAATGTTTGACGTGAGTCCACACAGGAGCATATCACAAAATTTAAGCCTTTTGCATTGCTTGTTTGCACTGATTTTTAGCCTTTAGTCCTGTACGTATGCTTAGAAAGCTATGTGATATTCTTTTTGGCTCTAACGGCCATCCTAGTGGTCATATGAAAAAAAGAATGTAGTCGATAAAGCGAAGGGCACCAAATTACCCTGAAACCAAATTTGAACTTTCCAAAGAGTTTGAACTTTATAAAGATTTGAATCAATTTTATTATTTCCTTCCAACCTTTTCTGGATTAAAGCGGGCCTTAGCTTTCCCTTAAAGTGTTATTATCTCCATATCGCCTAGTGGATTAGCTAAATTCGGCTAGAAAGGAGACACTTCACAGTCTTCTAGAAGCACCTTGAATCCTAAATACTAATTCTAAAACCCCGCCACAAGTGAACTAAGTTCGTCTGACCTTAATTTAATCTTCCTATATACGAGAATAAATACATCGTAAATACACATATAATTCGTGTCTACACTAAACAAAGTAAATAGTATGTAGTTGATGGAAATTCCTTAATACTTGTATGCCCTCCCAGGTCATGTAGCAAAGCAACGTCTCTATACCCAGCAAGATTTGGGATGCAACTTCACAGTGCAAAATCGACACCTAGGAGGTTGACAAGAGGAAAAGAAATATATCCAAAACTCGAAAAAGAAAATGAATGAAAAGAAGATATCCCTAGAATCATAGTTATGACAAAGTTACTGAAAAAATGAGCAAAATTCAGAACCAAATAAAGGAACAGAAATTGTACCTGTCTATGTATATAGCAATTTTGAATTGATTATCCTGTATAAATATTTCAATTAGATAAATTCATAGTTAGATGATAAATATTTAGATTAGATAAATTCATAGTAAAATGATAAACCGTATTGTATCACTGAAAATCATAGTTTTTTTCTACCAGACACTTAGTGTAACTTATTAGGAGGTTAAGGATTAGCCTCCGATGTTACTCTTTCGTTCATCATAGGTCAAAAAATACTTTTTTCTACAAACAACAGAACACAGGTCGACAATAGCACCATAATTGGTATTTTTACTTTACTAACCGAGATATTCAACTCACAAATCTAATAAACATTCAGCATAAAAATTCAAAAATCTAGAAAATTAGAAAACTTTAGTTATATTAGCCAATGATTTGCTTCTCTATAAACAAAGTCCTTGCCTTTCCTGATTCATATGAAGAACAAAATGGAAGGGCCTGTATTGCCTGCTGGTATTGTGTACTGACTATGACTGGTGCTACAGCAGATACATTTCAAGGAAGTCGGGATGCCCTGGTTTTATATTTATTTGCACAAGACCTATTTATTGTCTCGCTGACTCATTGAGTCTGTTGTTTTTATACACTTAATTGAAATTTGAACATTTGTATCACAAAACAGTATTCAAATTCCGGTTTAAAAAGCAAGAGAAGACTCAAAACAATATAGAAAAAATATTGAGAAACTAATGGATAGAAAATGTTCTATATCTAACAATAATATCAAACCAAGCGATGACAAATCAAAAATTCTCAAAAGGTATTCAAAAGTAAAAGTATTATTGTTATTGTCTCTCTGTTACACACTGATTTCATACAACGTTGTTGTTCTTTTCAAAATTGATCAGTGGATTCATGTTCCTGAGTTTTGGTAACAACAATTTACCTCTAACCCCAAGCACTCGTCGGAGGATTCTGCTAGAGTGAAGCAACACAGTCTCTTGCAGTTCTACAATTCTATCCCAGTCCCCTTCAGTCTTTTTTGCTAATCTTTTTGGTGTTGTACCTAGTGCTCCAATTATAACCGGGATTATTTTTACTTTTTTGTTCCAAATTTTTTTCAGTTGCCTTGCTAAGTCTTGGTATTTCAATATTTGTTCTCTCTCTTTTTCATCAATCCTGGTACTGTATGGAACAGCAGTCTATAATCTGGCAATTTGTGTTTTCCTTGTCCACTATAATCATATCGAGTCTTCTTGCCTCAACAACATGATCTGTTCGTATTGAAAAGTCCCATATGGCCTTACACCCTTCATTTTCGGATACAGCTCACGGTTCATGTTCATATCATTTTTCTTTCGTTTCAAGACTGTATTTCCTTCATACCTCTTAATGTATCTTTATTCCTATCCAATTGTGCCTGTGTTTACACTCCTTTTGTGCCATTTTACAATGTTCACTAAAAATGTGATTGATGCTTTCATCTGCTATACCACCTGTTCTACATTAACTATCTTGTTAAGTCTTTCATTAACTTTGTTGTCACTGACTGCTCTTGTGCTGCCATAATGTTTTAATGTTATTGTTAGTATCGTTATTGTTACTATTGTACTGTTTTTTTTGGATTTGCTAATTACAAT
>RDPX01000002.1:8777160-8792140 GCA_003991215.1 Morbakka virulenta | reverse complement strand
TTATATCCATATCCTGTATTATTAAGAAGTTGCGAGAGTGGGATAAGTGCAATACAAAATAAAAGTGGGGAAAGAGAGTCACCTTGGAAGATTCCACATTGGATTTGCATACCGTTTGAAATAAGAGTACCATTCGCGTGATGTAGAGTAAGATTTGTTTCCCATAATGACATGCTGATTCGAAGAAAATTTATTAATACAGGAGAGATTTTAAACATTTCTAAAGATTTTAAGATCCAAGAGTGCGGGACGCTGTCATAGGCCTTTTTATAATCTATCCAGGCAGTACTTAAATTTTTGTGTTTAGTGTGAGCATTTTCCAGAATCATTTTGTTTATGAGCAGTTGATCCTTACATCCATATGATCCTCTGCGACACCCTTTCTGCTCCTTGGGGAAAATATTTTGTTCTTCCATGTGAACGTAGGTTGACTGACGCAATTTCTGTTGAAATTTGACTTCCTATCAACAAAATCCTGAAGAGAAAATGTATTCTGTTGCTTTTTAATTCAATTTAACGTTAAATTTTGCTTATATTTTAAAGTTTCCAGTACAGGATTATTTTAAAAGCCGTTCCTTATACATAAATATAAACATTGAAACCTACGCTCCGTTAATTTAGCACCATCAAAGGGAATTGTTCCACTTCCATTAAAGGTTTAACTATACGTCTACTGAGGTTATAATTTTCAGGTTCCAAGCTTGTCCTCTTGTACCTATCTCCTCATTGTTTGGATAAAAGCAAAACCAAAAAGCAAATTTGTGGTAAAGAAATTCCTCTCAACTACTGCGCCGCTACATACCTTGCCGAGACAGGTATATTACATTCCCAAAAACTAAAATTATTTAATTATTTGAAATTGGCAAAAATTTAGGTTCCTATAAAATATTCATATCACAATAATTAATGAATCAAAAAGATGTGAAGGTATTAATAATAAGGTAATGACTTTAAATTTTATGACATTATTATTTCATTATCTTCGAGCAAAAATATGAGCACCAAGGTTAGGACTCTACTCAACATAAAAATGCTATAGCCGAGTTTATATGACAATCTAAGTGAACAACTCAACATCCTCTGTCTGTGTCTTGGACCTTCTCAACCGGGCTCAGCGGTGAACCTCTAAATTGAGTGATTCTTCCTTTGCTTCACTTCTAAACCTTTATCATGTCGACTTGCTGTCGTTAGTTTCTGTCATTTCATGCCATTATTATCAATGGAAGCGTTCTGGTCAAGCTCTTTCTTTAAATTTTTATCACTTTGTACTATCTAGACTGGCTGGCCACCCAGAACATCTTCGTTTAAATGCTTTTTCTGCACTACGCTGAAATCAGCGTAGCCTGTTTGCTGTCCATTGAAAGTGAGTTACCGATAAATATAACGGACCACTGAGTTCTTTAAATCTCGGAATTCTCTCCTTTTTCATTTGTAGTGTCCATAGCATCAGGGATCTGTGGCTGGAGTCTTTCTTCCTCTTGTTGCTCTGTCTGTAGCTTCCTCCTTGTTCACTCCTTTTTTGTTCATATCTCTCAACTATTATTCAAAGCAGACCTCTCTTAATTAGTTTTGGGCCAACTAGCCCCGTGTCGTCCAACCTGAACCTTTAAAGCTAACGGCCTACAGACATGCAATTGCTTCATTACAAAATGGAAATTAAATCTTTTCTGCTTCACACCAAGCTCTTCCACGTCATGCAAAATTTGGAATTAAAAAACTGTTGGGTAGGACTTTATGGTCATCTCTCCTTGTGATATTGCACTATGGTACTTTTTTAACTAATCTATAAGGCATAACACGAATTGTAAAGGGGCTATTGACTTATTACTAAGAACTGTGAAAACCATAAAAAGTTTGTTAAAAAGCTGTATAAAACAACAAACAGTTTTACACTTTTACGATATCAAGTTGAGAGTGGTTTTCCAAAAGTATGAGCAGTGCCTGTGAGGACAATTTTCTGGAGCTCTTTCACTTCATGCTCTCCGGGTATTTTCTGTATTTGTTTTTGAGTTCCCTTCTTAATCATCCCTAGTGCCCCAACAATGACCGGAACAGTTCTAGCTTTGATGTTCTACCGTTTTTGGATTTCTATCTCTTGCTGTTTGTACTTGCTTAACTTTTCGAATTCCTTAACTGAGTTGTTTTTCTCACTTGGTAAACCCATGTCAATTAAAGTGCACCTGTTGTTTTTTCTATCTTTAATTATGATGACAAGACGATTGGCTTGAATTGTCCAGTCAGTGTTGACCGGAAAGTACCATAGACTAGTAGCATTTCCTCCTTCTGTGATTGGTAGTCGATGGTGTTCATACCAATTGGGGTTGGTTTCAACACTGGATTATTTCCAAACAAAATGTTTGGAAATAACCCAATGGAGATACTGTCAAACACGGTAGTGGCGTTTGACATACTCATCATGCGCAAGTACGTGACATCCAGACACAAGGTGATCTATTGTTTCTTTTTTTTTAAGAGCAGTATGGTGGAGAATGAAAATGTTAAAATCTTGTGGGACTTCAATGATAATAATAATAANCACACTTGGGTGTGATGCATGCACCCAGTTTACCCTTATCGGGCTGGTAGTCGGATGGGTTTGCTGGGGTTTCTACCCCTGAGTCCCCCATGGGCTCGTATTGCTCCACCACTCAATAATAATAATAATAGTATTAAAGTGTAGTGGAGAATGAAAATGTTAAAATATTGTGGGACTTCAATGTCCATGTTGATAAATTTGTTGAAGCGAGGAGACCAGATATAATAATTATAAAAAAGAAAGAAAAGGAGTGTATCCTTGTAGATATTGCTGTCCCAGGTGATGCCCGAACTGCAGTCAAGGAAGAGGAGAAAATTGATAAATATTCAAAATTGGCTCGAGAGGTATCTCGTCTCTGGGACGTGAATACATTGGTGATACCAGTTGTCGTGGGTGCTCTCGGGACCGTAACAGAGAGGCTCGCCCCTTATCTTGCCATGGTAGGCGTCGGGTTGTCGTTTGAAACGATACAGAAGGCAGCTCTTCTAGGGAGTGCACATATTTTGAGAAAGGTGCTTGAAAAGTCAGATTAGATGATCTGGTGATCCCAGAGCCTCGGAGAGGCCCCGGTGCCAGACAAAGACCGGTGGTAAATCCGAGAAACTCCTTTCCACATAATAATAATAATAATAATAATAATAATAATGATGATGATGATGATGATCATACTGATTTTAATAATAATGATAATAATTTTGATAACATTGATGATGATGATAATAATAATGATAATATTTATGATTATTCCGTCGGGATTCTGAGAAAGGTTCTCGAAATTTGAGAAATCGTGTTGATGCCAAACCGCGAGAACACATTTCCACTAATATTTAGTGAGCAGCAAATGTATAAAATAATAAAAATAATAATAATCATCATCATTATCATAACCATAGCGAACAGTAAGCAAAAGGTTGGGAAGAAGACTCGAATCTTAATTAATTCGAGGACAGGATACTAGCACATGACCAAGTGGATCTTTTTACTATCTTGAAATGCAGACTTACAAAAAGACTCAAGGTAAAAAAGGCCCTGACCAGGGTTACCTCTAATAAATTACAGGAAGTATGTCAATCTGATCTATCTAATCACCTCAGAATACAACCTTTCCGAAGCATTCTACAGGACAAACATTGATAACAGTATTTATGTAAATATGTAAATAACTGAAGCTTTTATCCTGTATAAATATTCGTAAATAAATAAATAAATAAAATAGACCGTTGTTAAAGTTCTTTTCTTTTTCTCTTCTATTATTATTAATATTATAAAATAAAGTATGATTCCTTAGGGCTCTTACCATGCCATTACGCTAAACAATTACAATACTGCAGTTCTTCTTAGATGTTTTTGTATTTCCTTTAAGAAAATGTCGTTGTGAATTTCGCCATGTATATAAGTCTCTAGTACATCCCCTGGCTTAAAAAAATTCCTGTTACCTTTTCCGAATAAAAAGAGGAAGATTCAGCCAAGAATAAAATTTGAACATAAGTGCGCATGCGTAAATATTTAATCATAGTTTTCTTTTTTCGTTTTTAATTAAAAATAGTTTATTTTGCAATAACAAAAGCTATAGAATGATTTAAATGGAACTAAGGTTAAAATTATAATCATGTAACAAAAAATTAACGTTGCTATTTATCCCACACTATCCTCAAAATGTTAAATGTCTGGGTCACATTAATATTGTGTGATAATTAGCTCTGGCCTTCCTTCAAAAGCCGAATAAATCTTTCGCCTTTTACTAAAGATTTCCGTGGAGGATGGCAACAGAATGAGCCTATAGGCCAATTTTTCGACGCCCTGCACTGCAGGGCACATCATAACCTTGAAAGCCAAAGAAAAGCACATTGCTGAATCAGCTGACCGCACAACACCCAGAACTGGGAACAGTGACGTTCAACGCTACTGTTGTTGTTGTGAATTCGATATGCCTGGATTGAAGCTTAGTTTTTATGGTCATGGAACGACGTTTGGTTACTTTTCAACAGTCCTCCCTTCTGCCAAGTAATATTGGTTTCAACCAATTGCTTGAAGACAGCAAGTACAAGATCCAAAGGGCTGCTGAAATACTAATACTGTCCACGTCCATTCATCTTCCTCCCAAGGCCAATAAACTTTATTTGGTATGTGGAGTGGAAGACAGTGACTGAATCGACATGCAATAATCAGATAGGCTGTACACTGTGTTTCTGTGACCTATACTAAATATACCTTGACAAGAAATGAAACTAATATTAACCTAAACCGGAATTTCTCCATGGTCTCCCATACACAGCGAGGAATAACATTGATTGAGTAAACAATTTGTTGCCAAGTACAAATGAAGTAATCAGCTTTGACGGATATCCTGTGGAATTCACTTGTGGTAAGATAAAGGTGATTTCTTACATAGAAACGGATATTGGTTTAGTGAAGAAGGAACTAAATTGAAACAATAAGAGAAGAATAGATAGAATATTCAACAGCAGTAAATTTCTACAATCAACTGCGATTGCCAAGGGATCGTCTGGGACATCTTTTGATAGCGTATGAAAATGCTGTCAGCAGTTTCTCAAGAGCACCCTGAAAAACACACATCTTTTCTAAATATTCTTCTAACCAACGGAAATCATCAAAAACGTTTCACTAAGATAACTTCGTTTGTTTACACAGCAGTTGTCTATCGTTTCTTTCAGAGTAAAGAACGTTCTCCAGTGTCTATTCAAATGATCTGACCAAAGATTAAAAATATAACTGGTGTTTTATTATTGCAGTGGCTTAACTTCTCTATTCAAAATATTCTTGTGATACTCTAATATGCTTCATTTTATATAAAAGACTCAAGCCGTTTCTTTACATTTCAATCAGTGTATATTAAATTAGTTCCCTTATCCTAAAATAATTTTTCCTTCCAATTAAAAGAGGATTCAAAGCAGCTGTTCTAACTACAGTTTGCCTAAAATTCGTAATAGGTTAATATCAATAATTCCGATTTCACTAGTTGAGCGTCATGTTTGATAAGTACCGTCTAGTGCAAGGTAGCATTTATTTAAATAGGACTTGATGGAACTGTTGTTATTAATTGTATTCGTTGAGTAGCATAAGTACTCAGGCTAATACATTTCCTGTGGGGTTTTTAACCTTTCTCGGCGTCCATTCAATCCTTGTACTGTATTTCCATACATATTCTTTGGGTCTTAATCTTTGAAACTCTGCGTGCAGGATCATCATTCTCACTTCTCTATTGTGAAAAATCACACGGCGGAACAGATCATGGCGGAGGTTATCACAAAAAGATACCATGCCAAACTTATTGAATTAGGACTAAAATCTCATTTTCTTTATTGTGGCATATTTTTTCTTGGAGAAAAAAAGATATATTTTGCCAGGGAAAAATTGTATCAAAAATTACTGAATGAATTTTTATATAAACGTAATAAAGCTTTCTCTAACAACTACAGACTAGATTTAAACAGAGAGTTTTTAACAAGTCACATGCAAAAAATTTGTAAGGCAATACTACAAGATTTGAGAAAAAGACGAATATGAACAGTAATAAGGAAGATCGGTACCAGTTTGAAGACATTTATGGTAAAACAAGAGTGTATATATAGCTGACATAAGTAAATACTAAGTTAATCGTCCATTAATATCTTTATTTTCAAGATTTTGTATTCAACAAAAAAATGAGTGGTTTAAAGGTTTAAACTTTTACAATTCAATTTGCTAACATCTATTTCAGTTAATATTTCTATTTCATAAGCTTGTTTTAAATTGGCACCATAAAAGAAGAGGAAAGGTTTATATGTACATAATAGCTGTATTAATAAGAATGAATTTGAGCTGTACAGTACGATTTTATGAAAATAGAAGTATTCAGTATTCTTAACTAAATTTACAATCTTACTTATAGGCGTCAGCTATATATTTTTCAAATTGATCTTTCGGTATAAGCAATTCATGGATCAGAAGGATTAAATTAGATATTCCATATGCTTAAAATATTTCCTTAAAATAACGTAGAATATAATTGCAAAGAGAAAAGAGATACAAAGAAAGAGGTACAAAGCAATGTGAAAGCAAACTAAAACTGAAGTGAATATTGAAAAACGCAGAAAATAAACAATCGAGTATCAAGTAATCCTAAAATAAACAACATCGGGCTTTAAATTAATTGCCATAAGACTTACGCTAATGGGAGGACGGAAGGGAATATTTTCTCTTGAATGTTCTGCCAGGTATTCAATAAAGGTAGTACTTTGGGGAAGAACAGACGCTATTAACATAAATAAAATGAAATTTATTTAGTTGACGTGACTGCTTGTAACATTAGATTATACATGTTGCTTAGATATCAATAATAACAACTTTGTTTATCCTTGGTTAAGTGTTTTCTATGCATATTCAATGTTTAAGGCAATTGTTTATCTATTTCTGTCAAGTATTCAAAATAATACGTTTGTATCAAATAAAAGGGACGGGGAGCGAGGAGCTGCATGGGTAATGTAAGCACAAATTGAAACTAAGAAATGCAAGGATGGTAATTCTTTTGTTTGATGTGGTCATTGTTTTCATTGGACCTGTCTATAGCTCTACGCACACAAGGATACTTGGGGCCCAAAGGATATATTCGTGTAAATCAAACTAATAGCTGGAAAGAACATAATTCTTTGAATGTTACCAAAATTATCAACACTAGAATTTTTCCTTTTTTGCGCTTTATTACCTCAACTAAACAATTCGTGGTGCATAACTTGATTTTTTTTTTGTTTTAACGTCATTTCCCCCGGTAACTGGGCCTCAGACGGTGTCCTTTGTAGGGACTTGGATTTGGCAGTGAGGAATTTCTTGGCCGGATGGCCTTCCTGACGCAAACCAATGGCTTTTTTTGTGTGTGAAGTTCCAAAGTTGTCTGGGGAATCAAACTCGGAAACTCTTGGTTGCAATGAAGTTGCACTAACCATTAAGTCACAGCTCCTCTAGGTGTGTAACGTGACTATCACTTATAAAATCAAGCTCTCTTTTATTGACAATTTTTTCTCTGGCACATGTCTGCATCTAAATCCTAGAGGTCATGTGGTAATTTGTCAAAGAGGAAGACGAAAAGAAGATAAAAAAACCCCGAAACTATTGATGATTGGCTATCTAAAACAATTAAAGATCAGATACGAATTCTTACTCTTATGCAGAAGGCAATAGCAGCTCTACGAAGTAGCTAAATTTTTTATATCTTTAAACTATCTAGATGCTTGACAACAAACTTAAGACGCTTCTCTATACGCTACACATCTATACACTATGGTTAATTACAGGAAGTGTAACAAATTAAAGCGTGAACCAGCTGTAAAAATATGTATAAGATTATTATTCATCCCAGAACTTTCGGTCATTCTGTTTTAATCAGATGTGTTTAAAGTATATCGTTCTTCAGTGATTTAGTACCAAGAGCAGTATTCACTTCCAACACATCTGATGAAAACCACAGAAGCTTAACTCAACAAATTTTTTTAGTAGATGACGCGTGTGGAAAACCATGTATATATATATATATATATATAACAATATATAACATATCTAAATAACATAATTATATAATTTGCAACGATATGATGTACATTTAACTATGCATGAACGATTTCTCATTTTTCTACACATTTGATATACGCAGGGTGATTTTGGATTTTGTACAACTGCGTATAAGGAAAATACGTGTTTAAACTAGCATAAGTATACTTTTACTACAAAGATAGTTAAACTGTAAAGAAGAGAATATAAAACTGAAGTTTCAGTGTTACCTAGAAAAAAAGGTAAAACAACAAAAAACAAGAGAAGGGAGTTTTTTATCAAAAAAATATGATCCCCGTGTATTTTTCTACTGTTATGATCGATTGTATTCTGTTTTAATTGGGCAATATATATATATATGTTTATATATATATGTTTATATATATATATATATGTTTATATATATATATGTTTATATATATGTATATATATTATCTCTCCAAAAGAAGGTAATTAGTAAGCGAATAAAGACACTGGGATATTTAGAAGAAAAGGGTGTTGAGAAAAAAGGAAATGTTAAGTACATATGTATATAATATATACATACATACATGTTTGTTTCATACATATATAAATATAGTATATATACATATATGTATATATTCATACGTCTTCGATACTTTTCTATCTTCTATTAATTTTCTCCCATAGAAAAATAGAGATCCTACTGACTAACTTTTAAATTTTAAGTATATTCATAGGGGAATATAAAATAAGGTGCATCCCTTAACAATACATAAGAATTTTTATTCATATATATATATGAATATATACATATATATGTATATTTGTAACTAGAGAAAGTAATAGAGGGAAAGAGGAAAAACAAAGGGAGAAGGATGAAATTTTATTCAGTTACAGATATATAACAAATACATGGATACAATTAATGAGCTCCAATTTTAGAACACAGCAAGTAGTAATTAGTTAAGGTATCGCATTCTGTCATTCCTTTAAAACCTTCAAAAATCCATCTAAGGTAACAGTTTTTTTCGATTTCAACATGAGAGGATCTACTCTTTTATTTTGATGTTTCAATATACCACTCTACATGTATGGATGCTTAAATTTCTTTGCCACACCGACTAAAATAATGGAAACATTCAGTCAAAAGGAGGCAATTCTCATAGGTTATTAGCAATAAAAGGAAACTACTTCACCTTAAAAGGTACTGCAATAGACATCATATGAAATCAGACAAACCACCAAAAGTGGGTATAAAGAATGATTACATTTTACAGAAAACAAAATTTCTAATGTCTTTCCGTACGTACCTAATAAAATCCTCCTGGTAATTTGCTATTCAGTCTTAATACAAATATCTGCTTACATCAGATATCCCTTTTAAAGTTATCAGTCTTGACCTGCTTGTTATGATAAAACATTCCTTTAAAATAATGTGAATAAAACATCGAATTCTAAGTTGGCTACTGGTTTTAATTAGATTTCAAGATTTTCATTGTGAGTTTTTCTTTCTTTTAATGCCCTTATTGGACTAAATTTTTCTATAGAATTGTTTCCACTATTACAAGTCATTCCGAAATATGACAAGTGGTGTATTTTACAAGACTAACCGACCATACTTTTCAAAATACAAAGTGTCTTCTAAAACACGAGGGTTTTTTTTTAAAAAAAAGAGTGTTGTCGTTTCCAGAACAACAGCTAATTAATTGTTAATGATTGCTCTTTCAGGGTAACGTATTATGAGATGCATTCTTAACATCACTAAAACCCATGACAACAAAATTTACAAACGTAAACGTCAGATAATATTCTTACCAATCTATCCATTTAACAACACCCATTACGTTGCAGCATCACATTGCGTTTTTAAGGAAAAATACGGTATACTATATAATTGCTGATTGACGAGTAGAGTACCCATGACGTGTTGTTATGTTGCCAAAACAACATATGCCATTTTGTAAAGCTAATAAGTGAAACTTAATGGCTTCTCATGAATTTTTTTCCCTTAATTCAATGTGACAGTCTGAACCTGGAAGCGGTTTGGAAAACAAGTATTTGGGGTGTAAACTTTAATCAAACAATATAGCGGGCATTTGCCTTTTTCAGCATTGGTACCATTAACTTCATCAGCTACTTTTCCCTACCTTTATTAGAAATTAATTTATCACTGTTAGAATGTCTTTCACTGTTATAAACTTTTAAGAATCCTTAGCTACTGCACTTGCAAACATACATTGGTCCCTGCATGGGAAGTCAAATTTCGTCAAACTTTCCAAAACTCATTAAAATGTGTGGGTGCTATCGCTTTTTACTTCCTACTAACCAAACTTGATTTGTATCACGAAACCTTCAAAAAAGACTTACTTATATAGTCTGCAGACTGCATAAAATATTTACACGGGAGAAAGAATTCATTTACCAATCTTGTTCCGGTTAATATTATCATCAAGTTCCCATAACCAAAAGGATTGATGTTGACTGAATCTTTTTAGAGCAAAACAATACAACCCTGGACTCTTACAATTTGTTTTAAATGTATCTTAACCGTGTTTTGCGCTACGCGGGTTATAATAGCTTTATACAATGGTTGATAGGGAGCCAAGAGAAAATATACAAGTATCCATATATTCACAATTTCAATTTGGAATATCTTTTTCAGTGATTTAAAGCAGTGGTGGATTAAAATTATAGAAGATAATACAATGTAAAAACTTAAAAAGACTCGGAAAAAGAAAAAACAATCAAATAATGTCAGTGGAAAGGAAAGATGAGAGTCTGCTAGGAAACACTGGACCTCTCTTTTTCATAGTTTAGAAAAGCGGGCGAATTTTATAGATGTTACCAGATTAGTTATGAGAAATGTAATAATCAGCGGTAGCTTTTTAAAAGGAAGCTATGATTTTTACTCAGAAAAAGATTAAAGCAAGACTACCAGCAATAAAAGTCAAAACTATTCAACTGGAATGACGGAATCTTAAACACAAATGATCTCACACTTCTGTTTTGAGATTCAAAATATTATTACGGTTTCTAAGGATACTGAGATATTTACATTCGTATTTTGTCTTTACTATTGTCTAATTTATCTATTATTGAATTTATAATAAAACTAAGTGAAAAAGGTGGTGGACTGAACCAATAAATATTTATGCTCGATTACCTTGTCTACAAAGTTAAAACAATGCCATCTTGTTCTAAATAACCATTAACAACACAACACCTATATTCTTAGAATGGCTGGCCCCCTAATCTCATATACATGAAGAAATTAGTTTTTGACAGTGAGTTGATTTAATTTAATGATGTAATTAGCAGACTAACAGAACTAGATAAAACATATGTTATTTGAAAAACACAAGTTAAAAGTCTATTTTACCAGGTTTCAGAGTTTTCTCTTCATGGCACTTCTCTTGTGGACGGTCTCTGAATCGTCTCTTATCAACGTCCAGGAGACGTCAGAGAGCATATCGCAATTCCATTTTCCCTGGTATCGTTTCTCTATTGGTGCAATGTCCACGTGAAAACGTTCACCGCACTCATCCTGTAGTTATCAGGAAACCGTTCTAGATGAGAATGCATAAAATGAACTTTTAGTGATATGTTGCATCCAAGTTCCTGGTAAGCCCTCAGCATATATTCTACTAGTTCCTTGTAGTTTGCTGGACAATGGTTTCCTGAAAAGTTGTTAACGACAGCTTTAAAAGAACACCAAGTAGCTCTTGCCTTCTTACAAGAAAAGTTCTAGAAAAGCATCGTCTTGCAGAAGCTGTGTTTTGTGAGGACTGACAAATATGCATTTTTGAACTTTTGAATCAAAGAGTTTTGGAAATGTGTCTTTGATATACTGGAATACAGGTTTATCTTTATTCATAGCTTTCACAAAGTTTTCATTAAGCAGAGATTGACATGGAGGTGATATTAGGATTTTGAGGGGTTAACTAGCGTCTCATACAAAATATTTTTCTCATTAGGTGTTAGCTTTCTTTGTGGCCAGTTTGCCTTCCTGTAATGGAAAGAGCGACATCTGCTATCCCACTCACAAAGAAAACAGTAATATTCTGTGAAGCCAAGCTGGATGCCCGTCAATATTGCAGTGCCTTTAAAGTCTCCACAAATCTTCCATTGATGATCACAAAACTTGACATACCTTAATATATCCTTGAAGGCTAGAGTAGGTTTCCTTTCTCTCTGCTGAGTGTCCCAGTGGAATAGAAGGTAGGAACTTTCCATTATGCAGAAGAAAAGCCTTTAAACTGATCTTTGATGAGTCAATGAAAAATCTCCATTACCGAAGTTGATATTCAACGTTGAGAGCTCTCATCAAACCACTCACATCTGAACAAACTGAGAATCCCCCAAACTCCTTAAAGAACTCTTGTAATGGCTTGTGTCTGTTCCGGAAGGTCGTTATTTTAACGTTGGGCCCGAGGACTGTCCATTGTTGTAGTCTGGAATCTTGCTTTGCATTTTATGTTGCCTTGCGTGCTTTCTGTCCCACTTTTTCTTAATCTGCTGCTTCATTTCGTGTCTTTTACAGATAGGAATCTGTAAAAGTTGAAAATCGGCCCACTGTTTACCAGGGGTACCATCAGTGAAAGACTCCGTCTAGAACCTAAAAGTTCTGCCTTTTTCTTAGGTAGGTCCAATTCACGGACAAGATCATTCAACTCTGCTTGGTTTATAACATGCAGCTTGAAGAATCTGTAGCATTCAAGGGGGATGATGCTTCACTAAACTCTGAAGATTTGCTGCTAACAACTTCATTTTCAGCCAGATCTGAGCGCTCATCTGAAAGGAAAATTCAATTTTGAAAATGATGAATAATAGCTAAGTGTAAGCTAACATTCACTACTTAATTTAGAGACAAAACTCAGAACTTTGCATATTTAATACCATCTTTCTATGTCAGAAAGACAATAGACAACAATTGATCCCTAAAAAAACCCAACTTGCTTCTCTCGAAGCTAGCTAATCACTTTTGAATTTTTGTTGTTGGCATTTGAATATTGAGACGGAATTAATGTCTATTAGCAGGGAGACCTAATTGACATAGAAAGTCAAAAAAGAGACAATCATGACAGTAGATTTAGGTAATTTATTCAAAACGAAAATATGAAGCTGGCAATGAAGGGATATCATAACTTGCAAAGTATGAAATGGTTGCATAGCAAATACTTGCAAGCAGGTCCTGCATAATTATACGTGCAGTCGATACCCCCAGAAAAGATAGAATAGGAGCAAAAGCTTATGCTTTCGCCAGGAATCGAAGCTGAGTCATCTACGTAGTTGGTAGGCAAGCAGCTTAACTTTCGACGACACACTCACAACAAGCAATGAAGTGTTATTTCAAATTTCTAAAAATTGGTTCTTTTCAAATGAAAATGGAAAGCTGGGTTTATATGTAATGAATACTCACAAAAGCTTTCCAGAAATCCAGAAACAGGAGGCTCGTCACTGTGAGGTACTAGTCGAATAGCACATAGTAAAGATGGTTATTCTAGCCGGGCTTCCCTTTTTGTGTAATAACTTTCATGACATCAGGAAGTATACAAAAATAATAGTTACCAATATGATATTTCGTTTCTTTCCAAATCATAGGCACTACAAAACCCATAGATTGTCTTTTTCCATTGACCCATAATCGTAGTTTCATAGCACATGTGTTGCAATATATTTGAGGAGCCCATGTCTTTTCCTTGCTCACCAACTTTACATCCAAAGTATAAATGATATGTTCTACAAATAAAAGGCGTTAGAGAGGGTTTTTGATCTGAAAATACTAGCTGACCACAAACATAACAGAAGTTGTCTGGCTTGTTTCGGCATTCACACGGCAGGCATGACAAAACGTTGATGGAATTACACAAATTCCTCCTTTCTGTTTCAGCACGACTTTAAATGTGAGGAAAAGTTTATTTTCTTGATTACATTGAGCTATTATCCCAACAAACCGTACAAAGACTCACAAATTGATTTTTTCTTCAAGCTGAACAAATAAACAAGGCTCTGTTAATGTTTCTCTTTTTCCTGATAACGATTTTAATGCATTTTTCTCTGCAATTATACATTCTTTGCAGTTAGATAAGGTGACGCTTCAGAAATTTCGTCAAAGTGAATTTTTCTATAATTTTTTTTCAAAAAATTAAAAAAACTCTAAAGTCTGAAAAAATTTGATTCAATCAAGAATTTTTAGCATCATATTTAAAATCAGCGCTCTAAATTTACCCAGGTCATGTGTTTTTCATTCAGGATACATTTTGGCTGTATACCTGTGCAATTTGTGTTGAAAGAGTTGCAGACAAATGACAGAGCTCATTTGGTAAGAGCCAAGAAAATAATTTCATCGTGCAATGTTTCACCGTTTCTGTAATTAACTATCGCTCAAAAACTGGGAATATTTAATGTTGAACACCACGGTAAACAATAAAGACTTCGTGATGTTAGGAAAGAAGAACTTGAGGTCAATTTGCTTTCCTTTACTCTGACTGCGCAATACTTCAAAACTCTGTCCATGAAAGGATTCGTACATACTGCACGCGGGAAAATAGTATATTTTTTGAATGTTGTCTATTCTTGCAGCATTCTTCAGTGCTCCAATGAAATGTAATTGTAACTGGGAGTTAATTTGGAAAATGAAAGGCTTTAAGTCGGGAACATATTGTTATCAAATGTATCAAACTGTGGCTAAGAAATTCCAAATAGCATGACTTAACACACAAAAACATCTGGGCTGAGATCTGGGAACTTCTGCTTGTGGGCTAGAAACTCATCCATGACCTTATGTATGTATGTATTTATTCGCCACTAACAAAAAAAATACAAATGTTCAAAGGTAAATGGTAAAAACCTAATACATGATGTTATCCAAAATAGTTAAAAAATAAGACTAAACAGAAACAAAAAAGAACGAAACAAACAGGCGGGACGGTAATC
>RDPX01000002.1:8730580-8772709 GCA_003991215.1 Morbakka virulenta | reverse complement strand
AAAATGAAAACAATTTTTACAAATAGGAACATTACGATTGCTACCAAACTGAACGTTCTTCAGGCATACATGTGGTCAGTGCTCTTATATGGATGCAAAAGCTGGACTTTGAGTTCCCAGATGGAAAATAGACTGAAAGCGGCTGACATGTGGTTTCTTCGAAGAATGCTAAAAGTTCTATGGACGGCGAGAATTACAAACGTAGACGTCATGGCAATGGCAAGATACCAAAGGTCTTAATTGAAGACTATCAGGAAGAGACAAATAAAGTTTTTGGGTCATACATGTAGACTGAATGGCATTGAAAAAGAAATATTATGTGGGAAAGTGGAAGAAAAGAGAGCAAAAGGCCGACAAAGAATTAATTACATAGGTAGTCTCAATACATCGGTCACAAACAATAGCATGGGCAATGTCGATTTTATATGAAGTCCTGTTAACAGAGAGGTTTGGCGTGCGATGATCGTCGATGTCTGTAACAGACCTGAAGACCTGACAAATGAAGAGAGAGAGAGAGAGAGAGAGAGAGAGAGAATATCCCATCAGAATCCAGGGCATCAAAAATTGAGTATGGAAAATAATACATATAAGTATCATAATCTTTTACATTTCAAAGATGACCATGACTTCTAAATTAACATAGCATTCTCAAGTGATAATATATCTGCACAACTAAGCATTAGACTTTATTTTGAAAATTGTGACGGAAGAAAGAATTTAGAGGAAGACCACGAACTACACTCCCAGCCATTTTAGAAGATGATATTATAAATGCTAACAATGTGGATCCCGAGTTATTAAACATTAAAGGTTTCAATTGTATTGATGATTTCAAAAATCTGAAAGAACTGGCACTGGACAGAAAAAAATGGCAGGATATTGTAGGGCTTATCTGTGAATCTGGGTAAAGCAAGGAGTTATGGAGTGACCCATGTACAGACTCTTTCGGAATTTTGTGATTCCGAAAGGGCCTGTAAATGGTTCACTCTACGCCGCTCTAAGCTAATAACCTATATATATATATATATATATATATATATATATATATTCTCGAGTGATGATGTAAATAAACAACTTGAAAACTTGAATTAAAAAAAGAAAGTGGATTTCAAAGAGGTTTAACTTATTGGAACTGGTGCATAACATGGTACTTTGAGTACAATAAGTAATGGAAAAGGTTTTATAGGAAGACAACAGCAGTCAGAGATGCCTTAGTTTATAAGTTACTACTTATTTAAAAGTGAAGCCACCCAAATCTATGGATCGGCAAAAAGATATAGTCAGATTGACGGGGGACTTTGAAAAGATCTAGATCATTTACAGCGGGAAAATGTTAACAAGAGCAATCGAGTATGCCTCTTTGTATCATGGGTCCCAGCAGGTGCATTTCTACTTAAAAAGTGTTACTCACCTTTGTTTCAAGATTCACCGAGAATGCGGTGTAAATTTATGTCAACCCTTAGGCCCAAGATTTTCAAAAAGGGATAGTTTTTAGCCTGTCAGAGATTTTAGAAAAAGAGGTCTTTTACAGAAAACATGTCTCAAAAAACGTACCAAGCCAACAGTACTTAAGCTGTAGAAGGAGCTTGGAATCATATAAAATGAATGAAAAAAGTACAATATCAATGAAAGGGTGCTTTTATCAAATACTCTGAATTGGGATGAGTACCACTTTATATATAGTAGCACACCCGCTGGGGTCGAGGGTATAGATGGGGAAAGATACTTAGCGAGGTGACTATTTTTGATGATGAAGTAAAAGTTTCTCTCCATGAAAGTAGTGTCAGTGCATACTGACATATACTATTACTGCAGCTCATAAAATACTAAGATTAATTACATTATAATGTCTACCAATCCTGTTTAAAAAGTAAAATAAACCAATCAGAGTCATATTAAAAACCTTAAAGACTTAGGGCTAAAACGTGGCTGGAATAAAACACGCATGAGATAGTTCATCAACAATTTCCCTACAATAACTAACAAATTTATTTCTTTTATTCACCCTTTCATTATATATGTTATATAGTGAAATTGCTATTAGCGAAGTAAGAGACATAGAAGGTACTAAAGTAAATGGGGTGAACATGAATAAGATCAGGAATGCGGATGATGCAGCACTCATAGCGGATTCAGAAAGTAAACTATAGGTTATTGTGGATAAAATTGTGACTGAAAGTGAGAAGTTGGCATTGAATGTTAAGAAAACGTTTTGATGGTTATATCGAAGAAAAAAGAGTCTCTTAAGTGCCAGTTTATAGTAAATATGCAAGCGATAAAACAAGTAAAACAGTTTAGTTACCTAGGTAATATTTTTACGAGCAATGGTAGATGTGGCGCTGAAATCAAAAGAAGGATCGGAATAGCAAAGAAAGTATTCAAAGACCTAGCAAATATTTGACGAACAGAAAGATCAAGTTGCATACAAAAAAAGGAATATTAAAATCTTATGTATGGTCAGTTCTTTGATACGGCTGTGAAACATGGACAGTAAGCAGGGATATGAGGGGAAAATTGAAATCTTTAGAATTATGGTTTTTCAGGCGTATGCTAAGAGTTTCATGGTTGGATAGGCAAAGCAATGAAATTGTTTTAGACATGGCTGGAGCACATAGAAGTCTAATCAACGTGATTTCAAAGCGGCAAATGTCTTTTTTTGGTCATATATGTTGAAAAGAAAAGCTTGAAAATTTAGTTAGCACAGGTAAGATTGAGGGAAAAAGAGCTCCTGGCAGACAGCGACAAGGCTATATGCCTAGCACGAGGAGAAAAATTGGTCAATCTTGGTCAGGAAGTGAAATCATCCTACATACAAAGGGCAGAGACATTTGGGGGGCCTTGATAGTCAACGTCGATAGACTGAACACATGGGTAAAGAGATTCACTCCTGGGATGAAAGCATCTTTTTCAAATAAATTTCATTGTGCTTATTTTAAATATGAAAACCTTCTTTCAATATGACTGTTAACTTTCATCGTTTATGGAAATCAAGCTTTTACTACTTTTATAATGTAAACAAAATTGATGAGAAATTAAGTAATTTCATTTCTCAAAATAAACTAACCGATAAGTTATTTTCACTTCAACTGATTTTTTCTCTGTGAATACTTGGTTTCTTAAAACAAATAATTAAAATTCTTGTTGATAAGTAGCATCGTTTAAGTTGACATTGATATCTTATATCTAAAACATGGAGTTTCAGTAAAATTATCTAGGATGGCTCTGACAATGTTTCACCGCATTATTGTGAATTTATTGAAAGACATTACTAGTGTATTTGAGTACATAGGCAATTTATTGATGGTAGGAAATATCTTGACTGAAAATATCTTAAGATCCAAACAAGTAGTGGATAGATATACAGAGTCAAATTTGGCCTTTGACTGAGAAAAGTGTCCCAACTGTAAATTTGTGGAGTAACAATATTGATAGTAATAGATTACGACTCATGATGAAATAGAGACCATGATAAATACGAATGTTCCGTTGTACAAGAGGGATGGAGAAAGAAAGCTTTTAAGGCCTTGTCACGTCCTTGGCATAGCTTTTTCCAAGTTGACACACCCTGTCTGTGATATATGTGAAAACTACGCCATGTTGTGCTCAAGTAAACAACGGGTAGGATCTTTTAATAAACCTTAAAGTCTAAATTTCTTAGTTTTCCTCTTTAGTTTTGTAAGATAGGACAACCTATTGGTACTTTGGATTGGCTTAATTCTGTAAGTAATAGTGTTTGTCCTATGCACGATCACAGACCGGTTCAGTATGGTTCGAACTCATTGGAGAAAACGCAGAGAAATACGCTAAAATAGGAAAATAGTTGCAAGACGTGTATATTTTTAAGATGATAGAGCATTAGCAGGGTAAATCGAAGGGGTAAATGATGATGATGATTATGATGCTGCTGCTGATGATAATAATAATAGTAGTAGTAGTGGTGGTGATCATGATGGTGATAATGACGATGATGATTGAGAGTTGACTCTTTTAAGAAAAGCTATTTATACGGTTAATAAACAGTAGAAAATAGGTGCCAATTTAAGCGTTGAGTTATCGGAGAACACGTTAAGCTAGCTAAAAGTGAATGAGATTGACTGTCACACTTTGGTTCCCCGGTGTTCACACTGTATTTCAATAAGGATATTAAGAGATTGAAATTTAGTTTATTGGACAGGATTGTCTTAAAACGTAGCGGTTAAATGTTTTCTATATTCTTCGTTTCAAACTTCTCAGATGGATTTACGCGAAAAGAGACGGTGATTTGCATGTCAGTTTAAGATTTCCAGCAATGAATGACTGGTACAGATATTTTTATTTGGGCAGGTATTGATTTTCTGGAATTAGTTAAATATCTGTCAAAATTTTCTCTAGTGTATAAGATAGACCTACCTCACATTATTGAGGTACTTGACATAATCAAGTAACTACTTTCTGAACAAAGAATACCACAAACTTGTTTCAGACAAATGTAAAACCGTTTAGGTGTTAGGGTTTCTATTGTGCTAATGGTACCAGTCACAAAACTCTAATGAAAGTGTTTGGAACGATGTCAAAATCCTTAGTGAGAGCCCCAACTCTCTTTACTTCATTAGCTGAACGTTGTCTTTCGGCAAGACATAGTAGTTGCTTAGCCTTCCTAGACAGGGTTACTACTTAAGGATTTAAAGCAAAGGAAATGCAGGTGATGAGTGAAGAAAAAGGAAACTATTGATTTTATAGTCGATGATCCTTTTCTACGGCGCTGAGCAAATAATTTTCTATCAGCACAATGGCCAACACCTGGTATTCCAAGTTGGATACTGCTTTTGAAGGTAGAGAGAATAACTACTTCAGAATTTCATTCTTGATATAACCATGCTTAACCACAACCCTCAGATTAATAAAAGCAGCGTGAAGCAAAGTGTACCTGTAAAGGACGAATTTTTGCTCAATGAGAATGACTACAGCACAGGTATTAAAGAATCATCCTGTACCGATGGCCAAGACAAAAATCATTAAATTTCCATGCTTTAATGTAGAAACTAGGTATTAATGTGATAATTAATATGGCAAGCATCATGTCAAATTAGAAATAAAACGTCTAAAGTTGAATTTTCCAGGAGTGTGTGAAGTGAAGTTGAATAAAAAAGATATTTTAACTGTGAAGAAAGGAGAATTTACTTATGTGGTGAATCGGAGAGGAAGAGAGAAAGAAATGTGTATACGGACACAAGCAAATACAGGATAGAGTCATTCTACTCAAAATCAATGAATATTTTTTCATTATGTCAATCATAGTGGTCTATGTACCAAAAGGAAAAAGCTCCTAAGAGAAACTAGACAAATTTTATCAACGTCTTGAGAATGCAAGGGCACAATGCAAGCCACAAGAGTAATTGAACGTAATAGGGGACCTCAATCTCAATGCCAAAGCCAGTTAGAAAGTTAAAAGTCCAGAGTGTAATGTAACTGGAAAACACGCTCTATAAAAGAGTAATCAATGAGGAGAAAAATGGAGGAAATAGCGTGAAGAAAACAACCAATTACTTATAAACACATGGTATGAGCAACGCACCAGAAGACTATTAACATGGATAGGCGAGAAACCAGATAGAGTATATAGCAATAAAAGAAACAATACCGGAATACTGTCGAGTATGCAAAGGTGTGTCCTAGCGCGGACTACAACAGTGAGCACCAGCCACTCAGATGTCAACTGAGAGAAAATTCAAACTGTCGGCAAAAACTAGAGATAATGAAAAATTATAATATTTGATGATGAAGGAATATGGAAAAAGAAAATAGAAATATGTAATGACAATTATATATCAATAAAAAGCCCCAGCAGGTAAAGGAAAGTATATTTGGGTATGTCTGAAAGAATCAATGGTAACTTTTGCCAGCGATGTCGTACCAAACAAAAAAAAAATGAAACAAAAATGGATGACAGTAGAAAGCTTAGAAGTTATTAAAAATGGATGAAAGATTTGACATAGAAAATTAAAGAAAACAAAATGACAAAGAATGTAATTAAACACAAATGTTAAAAAGCTAAAGAGCCTTTATTAGTTATGGAGTGTAAAGAAATAAATAGAAGCCCAAATTAAGTATAAGAACACAGATGAAATCCGAGGAAAGAAAAGATATTGCTTAGCAGGAGGATGTTTAAATGGAAAAGATAACAGCCCTTTTATGGATATAGAAAGTACATTTAAAAGATGATCCAAGTATGTTGGAAATTTATTTGAAGGAACAAAGGAGACAACTCTGATACACAACAGCTTAGAAGAACTAAAAATCTACCATTAGAAGTATGAGTTGTCATAACGAAAATAAAACAAAAAAAGCCATCTTGGATCTGACGATGACAGAAATGGTAAAACAACTACATGATTTTAGTATTGAGAAAACAAAAAAACAGTCCATCAAATGTAGGACAGTGACAAAATGCCAGAAGGTTTATCCAGATCTCTTTGATCAGAATCCTAAGTAAAAAGGCTATAGAAAAACAGAGAGACCTGTATTTCTGCTTTTTAGGTTATACATAAGCCTTTGACCCAGTGAAACAAGAATACATTATGCAACTACTTTAAAGCTAACACATGGACAAAAGACAGTCAATTGAAATTCAATCGATTTGAAACTTATGCTAGAGATAACAAGCATGTATTCGATTTGAAAACGAGGCGAGTAAGTATATGGACATAATGGTGTGCGTCATTAGTGTGTATTATCCCAAGATCTTTCCAAATTGCACAGGAAAGTAGTTTCGAAAGAACGTGAAGATCGAAATGGCTTTGATTATTAGTGGGCAAAATATTACAACTTTAAGGTATGCAGATGTTAATATACATATAGAAGAATGAGCTTACAAATTCCAACGTTCCATTGTGTCATGTTTGAAATTCCACTAAATTTGAATGTCCAGTTGAACCAACGACAAACAAAAGTAAGCATCCTTTGCTTTTTCGGGTTGATTTAACCAGGGTTTGGCATCTCTATTATCTTAGTGGTTTTGTTCTACATTGAAGATACGTTAAGCTTAAAATTCAAGTTTTCTGTAGTTTCAAGACATTTCAAGCCTTGTCAATACATTCAAAATGATACAAAACGGAACCTTAAACCGACTTTTATAAGAGGCTACCCTTTATGAAATATAAATATATAATCAGATATACAAATAAGAAAAACTCTAACTTTATAGTACTCAGAGTTTCATGTCTTTCACAATCTTCAGTTGTATACAAATAATTACTTGAAAAATTTTTTCTACAAACATGTTATACAAACAATTGTGTAACCTGACCTTTTGAAAAGCGACTATTGATAACAAAAGAATCATTGAGGGTGCAACTACAAAACAGGAAAAGGGCATTATTAGTTTTTCTTACTCGTACATCTGATTATATGATAGCTCCTACGTTTTAATGTGGTAAAGCTCTGTTGTTGATGACATTTCATATTAATTTCTTAATATATATATATATATATATATATATATATATATATATNATCAGATATACAAATAAGAAAAACTCTAACTTTATAGTACTCAGAGTTTCATGTCTTTCACAATCTTCAGTTGTATACAAATAATTACTTGAAAAAATTTTTCTACAAACATGTTATACAAACAATTGTGTAACCTGACCTTTTAAAAAGCGACTATTGATAACAAAAGAATCATTGAGGGTGCAACTACAAAACAGGAAAAGGGCATTATTAGTTTTTCTTACTCGTACATCTGATTATATGATAGCTCCTACGTTTTAATGTGGTAAAGCTCTGTTGTTGATGACATTTCATATTAATTTCTTAATATATATATATATATGTGCCATATTCATTCCAGACGTTGGCAACCATGGTTCTCTACAGATTCCTCTATCTCATCATATGGCACTCACTTTAGACTTACCAAGTATGTTAATCTTTGTCTTCCTTTGCTTTTTCTTTCTTTTTTTTCTTTATTTCCTTTTTTCTCTCTATGAAATACTTCCTCGAAAAAAACGTACAGACAAATTTTAAGACAGAAGTTACAATTTATACATTTAAAGAGGATAAAAGCCGTGAATTATTTACATGAAGGAATGACCCTTACAAATAAACGATGAATCATAATGGACACTTGAACATGATAAGTGGATTTAAAACAAAAGAAAAGGATATCTAAGTAAGTAAAGGCAAGGGGCAAAATGACTTGATAATGCGGAAATCTAGAAACCTGGCTGGGAAACAATGACCACAGATAGTGCTAAAAATAGACAAATACTAATTAAGCAGATAGCTTGGGCTGTCTACTGCAATTCTCTAGCTAATGATTATTACCATAGGATACCACAGAAGTTAAAAGAACTTTTTTTTCAGAAACTAGTCTTCATCCAAAATAGTGTGACTATGACAAATAACACCATGCCTTTTCGTCCGCCGTTTCTCCTATTATCAAAAATCCCCGATTCTTCTTCAACACTACAAAAACAACTCTTCATTTACTTCGAGTTTTGCTAGGTTCCTAAATACTTAGGCAGAACCGATTTTTTCAGTATTTGATGTAGGATACTTTAAATCTTTGCTCTCGAAACAAACGGAATCATATACACAATCCGGCACAACATTCATACGAAAATTAACGTCTGCAAGTTTAATTTCTAAATACTAAAGAAGAACCAATTTTGATTAGTTTATGATATAGAATACTATAAATCTTAGCTCTCAAACAAATGGGATCATACACACAATCCTGTACAACACATCATAAGAAAATCAAGCTCTGGGAGTTTGTTAAACTGCTAAATACTAATGCAGAACCAACTTCTTTTGGTATTAGAAATTGGATACTTTAAATCTAGGCTATCAAACAAATGGGATTATATACACAATCAGGTAAGATATTCATAATAAAATCAAGCTCTGGGAGCTTGTCAATTTGCTAAATACTAAAGCAGAACCAATTTTGATTAGTTTATGATATAGAATACTATAAATCTTAGCTCGCAAACAAATGGGATCATACACACAATCCGGTACAACACATCATAAGAAAATCAAGCTCTGGGAGTTTGTTAAACTGCTAAATACTAATGCAGAACCAACTTTTTCGGTATTTGAAATCCTTCCTTAACCTTAAATCTCTCCAGGAGGCATACAGGGCTTGAACATCCCTCCTCCACTGTTGTCAATCTGTGGCTTCGCGGCCTGCAGAGTTCCAGGTCCTCCAGACGTCCTCCATTTGTAGCCACGTTTTTATTGGGCGACCTCTTTTCGTCCTTCCTTCAAGTGTCCACATTTGGGCCACTGTATAATCATCCTGTTGATCCTTCCTCAGTACATGCCCAATCTATTTCAATGTCCTTCTTCTCACCTCCTCACTGATTCTCACTGTCTCTGCCATCTCTAGAACTACCTTGTTCGGGACATGCTGTCATCGTATCTTTAAGATTCTTCGAAGACACCTGTTTTTGATTATGTCTAATTTTTCCTCCTCTCTCTTTCTCAGTTTCTAAGTCTCCCATCCATAGAGCAATACCAATATTACAAGGATCTTGAAAAGGGAAATTAGTTTTTCTGCTTATGTAGCCTGCTTGCCAGATGCTTTGGTAGCCACTTGAACTGAGCGCTGGCCAGGGCTATTTTCCTTCTAACATCCGTTGTACCTCCAACGACCATCGTCATATTGGCTTCTAGATATGCGAAGCTTTCTACCTCCTCCACTTCGTTCCCTCACACCTTCAACTTCTCCTCACTTCTGCAGTTAGCGTTCATCACTTTGTACTTTATGTCATTCAGTTTCAGTCCAGCTTGAGAACCATCTTTTTCAAGCCTTAATATCTTCTGTTGTAGATGGTTCATGGTAGATGAAATAAGGGCAAGACTATCTGCAAAATCAAGGTCATTCAGCATTGTTGTTAAGTCCAATCTGATTCCAATCCTCGCCATCTGTTGTTCTCCGTATTACCCAGTCGATCACTTAGAGGAAAAGAAATCCTGACATGCAGCAGCACTGTTTCGCCAAGACCATCACTGGAAACCGCTCTGTTGTTTCACCTTCATCAATGACGGAGAACCGAAAATCCTCATAAAGGGTCTTGACCATTTGGACCGGTTTCGTAGGGATTCCATATTGACGCATGATAAGCCAAAAGCTGTCTTTGTGAGTGGAATCAAAGGCCTTTCCTAAGTCAAAAAGTGAATGGATATGCCAAGTGGCTTTCCATCCACTGACTTTCTCCAAGATATTCTTAATGATGAATATTTTGTCCACAGTTCCTTTGCATCTCCGAAAGCAGGCTTGTTATTTCCTGAGTGATAAATCAACTCCTAAATGTATCTTGTTGATCAGGATCCTACTTATCAACTTGCTCGCCAATAGCAGCAATGTAACTCCTCTTCAATTTCCACATTCCTGTATGTAGCGTTTCATTGGGATTTTGCATATAATTCTTTTTGTCCAATGTGTAGGAATTGCTTTTTTCTCCCAAACAAGATAAAAAATCCTTTTTAGTTCACTGCTTGTCAGTTCAAGATCTGCTTTGAGCATCTCTAGTACTTTTGTCTGCTCCAGGGGCCTTTCCGTTGTTAAGGGCTTTCAGTCAAGTTCTTATATCTACGTACGTACTTCAAATCAAGTTCTTCTCTCTCTTCTGCTTCTTCTCCCCTTGGTTCTTCTGTTGCGTCTCTGTTGAGCACTAACTTAAAAATGCTCCTTCCATCTTTCTTTCCTGGTTTCTTTGTTCTTCACCAGCTCTCCAACTTTGTTTTTTACCGCAGATGCTTGCCTTGTGTTTTGTCCTGTTAGTTCTTTTTGTCAACCGTTCTCTGCCACTATCTCTGCTTTCTGTGTTTTCTCTATCATCTATCTCCTCTTGTCTTCCCTCACACTACTCTTCCACTCTTTCTCCCTGTATTCTCCCTTCATCCTGTTCTTGATCCGCTCTGAACGGGTGCTGTCAATCCTAGTCTTAATTTCTTTCCTCTCATCTATCAGCTTCCATGTGTTGTCACTGATCCATTGTTTGCTTTTCCCTTTCCAGGATCCAAGCACTTCTTTTGATTCGTTAACATAGGCACTCCTCTGTTGGTTTCACATCTCTTTTATATCCCCAGTATCAGTTCTGTTCTTTTTCAGCTTACTTCTCACTGTCTCACAGTTCTTCATCTTGGTTTCTTCATCCTTCAATCGGACAACATCAGTCATTGGCTTCACCTTGTTCTTATTTTTGTATGACTAAAGGCGAAACTTGATGTTGGTTCTCAGTGGTCGTTGTTGATGTCCGCTCCTCTCTGTGCCCTAGAATCCAATACAGATTATCCCTACTGCCCGCTTATCAAGATATGGTCAATCGTGACTGATCTTCACTTCTCTGTCTGCTGAGACCCACGTTGCCTTGTGGATGTCTTTCTCGGGAAACAATGTTTCTGTTATCACAAACCCATTTAGTTGACAGAACTCACACAGCCTTCCTCCATTGTCATTCTGTGCCTCAAGCCTTTTCACACCCATTGATCTCAAATAACCATTGTTATCACTTCCAGCCTTGGCATTACGGCCTCCCATCATCATCATGATGTCACTCTTATTATATCCACCCAGAGTTTCCTATGGCTTGTGATAGAAGTGCTCCTTCTCAGCATCCTCCTTTTCGTTGTGAGAGGCATAGACTTGTATGATGATTCTCTAGATCCTCTGCTGGAAGTGTCTGTCCTGTCACCAGCTTCATTATTCCTGCTCCTATCCATCCGCTTTCACTAATCTCAATAATCTCAAGGTGGTACCTGACCATCTCTATTCATCGTTCCTATATTCCCATGTCCAACGGTGAATGTTGTTTTGGGAATTCCAAGAGATCTTGTCGGACTTCGAGCTTCACTGGGCTTTCACCCATCGTCGTCATGATGCCAGTGTCGTAGATCCCAGCTCCTCCCAGGTTTTCTCGTTGAATTCTAATGTCCGTAGTTTCGGCAACTAGCTGTTTTTATGAGAGTAGGTAGTCGACCTTCTGCCCAATCCCCAGATCTGGAGGACCAGGGGTCTGTAGAGGTCTTCGTTCCTTTAGATTGCGTTGGTCCACATGTACCATACATTCGCCACCCGAAAACCGCGCTCATAAGCCGTTCAGTCCCAGTAGGGGTAATCTTTGCTCTCAAACAATTGGAAACAACAAAAAAATATGGTACCACATCCATACAAAAATCAAGCTATGCGACTGTTAAATTGGTAAATACCAATGCAGAACCAACTTCTTTTGCTATTTGAAATTGGATACTTTATATCTTGGCTCTTTAACAAATGGGATCATATACATAATCCCATACTATATTCACAGGAAAATCAAGCTATCTCGGCATAAATCAAAATCCAACGTTGGTTGCAGTCGGTGCAAGCATGCACACACCAAGAAGCCAATCTGTCAAGTGTGTACGGAGCACGAAAACCACAAGTATAATTGCTTTTGCGCCTCAACCTAAAGCCACGACTACCTAAGGGATAATTTTTTTTTCTAAAACAATTTACCATAGAAAGAAGTCAATGTGCAAATACGTTTAAGTGTCGGCGTGACCTTAACATCATCATAAGCAATTTTCTTGTATTAGGTAATAACATATTTCTTATCCTACAACTTTACAAGTTACAAGCACTGTTTTTTGCACAACAGTACATGGTCATTCTTTGGTTCAAAAAAAGTAATGAGAAACTAAAGATTTCAACACATACAATGGTATTATATTGGCGTCGAGTCTTATTTTGTTAAAATTGCTGTGAAATTGAAAGTTCGATTGTCAATTTTACCTTTAAAAAGTCCTGGAACTATATCGTCTTTTTTGTAATGTAATGTAATGTAATGTAATGTAAAAGAATTCACATTTAAAAAACACAACCCTTGTCTGACTATTAACTGTCAGTTATGTGGTATGTCAATGTCTTGCGAAACAGTTGTACCGCCCAATACCGCCTCAAACACCAGTCCGCAGTATTCCTCTTATTGATAACAGATTGAATTACCATTTACTGCAACCACAAAAGCAGTCACCAAAAAACCAACCGCCACAACTCTACGGCTCTTGTCTACGGCTCTTCATTTATGTCCGGAATTAAAAAATTAAAATATACTGCAATAAAACATCAGGAGAAACTATTATTCCCCATAGCAGCAAACAAAATGGATTAGCAAGACGACACATAGTAAGTTAACACGTACATTGTCGTATCTGACAAATATATTTGCATTGCATTCAATATTCATACGAAACTACATATATGCATGCCATATGAACCCGGATGTAGGCTAGCAATTACCTGACTCTATACACTTCTGTACGAAAACAGTTAAAATTACAGTGCACACTTGTGAATGTTACTTATTACCAAAAGATTATTCCAGATGCTGTATAATATAGGCTCCAAATTGCGACGCGATTCTATCCCCATAAAACAGTACTTGGACAATTGTAACTACCGATTCTCAACTACTCCCTAACAAAACTGTAGCTCTGTAAAACATGTCTAGAAACATATTTCTATTCAAAGAAAATACTATTGCTTTTTAGCAAAGAACAGCGGTCACCTGAATAGGAACTACTAAAAAAGTCGCATGTTTTGAAGACTCAAATATTTTGGGGGTAATAACATGGGCAGGCATCCTCCTGTCTTGGGCAGTAATAAAAATCACTATCACGAATGATTTAGATAAATGGTTCTTGCATAGCTTTCAAAGGCCTGAAAAAGCACCCAAATCGCACTTTTGCAATCAAGTTGATTCGCATCTTAACTATACGGAGTTACCTTAATTCTTTTTACCTAGGCAAACCTGTAAAACATCGCGTAAAAATGACTCGTTCAATAAACTTGTATAGGTTTTAATGCATTTTGAACGGAAATAATCTTTAAAAGATCTTTTTGTCAATGTACTTTTTACACGTAACCATTCACGCACCATTTTTGCAAAATTTGTAATCAATTACTACTGGCGTGCAAGAACCATCCAAAGGTCTAAAGTACATTCATTAAAGATGTCATCGTGTAGGTGTCTCATACATAAAAAGAAGCGGTAAGAACCTACTTTGTGGCTGACAATTCTAAGCTCAATCAATTAAACAAACCTTGGAAGGAGGTATGACCTAAAGGCGCTCAATTTCACCGACCGACAATGCTTCTTTGAGTATAGGTTAGGAAACCCAAACCTTTCCGGTAATGTGTCCGCTGGTCTTTGCAAACAGTTTCTCTTAAGAAATCTATTTAATACTAATAATAGAAATAAAAGAAATCTATTTTTCTTTTACAAAAACTTCTACCAAGTAAGAAACTGTAACAAATCTGGCACTGATTACGCAATAACCGAAAGATGGCACGAGAGCTTTCCAAGTACAAATATCACAAACAGACAGCTGTCTCTGTCCGTCAGACAAGTCGAACGACCAGACGTTTTCGTACTTACCATCCAGGACCCGGAAAATTTAGCATTCTATTACTGTAACAAGTGCGGGGCAAAGTTAAAGATCATTCAAGCGAGACAAAAAAGCTTAAATCATAAATTCTAGACATGTACAAGTTCAACTTACACCTGAATTTTAAAAGCACACCCAACAATAGTGATGGGTAAATATTTTTATCAGGGTTAAGGGCCTACTCCCTTTAATATCAAGGTATCAGTGCCGTCAAATCAAGGAAACTGGAGATGTTCCATCTGAAAACCAGCTGTCCGTAAGTACTGATCAGAGCAACAGGAAACTAAATACAGTAACAAGAAAAAGCACTTTCCATTTTGATTTATGCTATATCATGTGCCAAAATCAAGGGCCAACCTGCATATACACTTTTTAAAGTAGAGGTGATTCTAATGACTAATTACCTGAAAAAATGAACGGTGTTGCAGGTCATGATTAGCCTGCAGGAAATGACGACTGTTGTCGGAAACTACTGACTGTATGGAGGTAAATGCAAGTATTCAAGCTCACAACAAAACATCTATTCCGGGAATATAAGCTTGAAGCGACCTTTATGAACCAATAGGGTTAACTGCTAACACGGAGCAAAAGACGTACGAAATATTTTCAAAAAAAAACTATTAGTGCACATGCCAGACCTTAGCAATAGCTTCCACAACGGAAAAAGGGTGGTGTAGACTATGAATGCAGCCCTGTATGACGAGTCGAATTTGAGTTTTGTGTGGACAAATAGTAGCGTAGGTCGATTCATCGACCTACGCTAGGGGAATCTGTTTTGACTGGATACTGATACACCAGCAAGAAAAGCTCTAAAGGAGTTCATTCGATTTGTAAGAAAACCTCTAGAAAAACCGAAAGAAACAGGGCTCACTTATATTTGACTAACTCTAACAAACAGTGATGTTGAAATGACATCTACGTCGAACGAGATGACTGAAAAGGTTGAATGATTTTGCCAAGATGACAGAAGGGAGGTAGAAAGAGATAGTGGGCAACATGAATTTGTGATACACGAGTACATGTCTAGAAGAATAAATAGTGGCGTAAAACAGATTTAATCTGAAAATTATTACCTTCACCAGGTAATAATGTTCAAGTTCTACATTTTTTAACTACATCAACTGTTGATTATATAAAACTGGTTTTCGGGCGCTCAAAATCCTGCCGGAGATACAGTACAGTCTCGAATATGGCAGTAACTTTACGTATTAACATCTTGCGACAGCGAAAATGATGGACCCTGACTCATTTACATTACCAAGTAGCTTACCGGGAATGAACACATTAAGGGAAAACACAGCTGACTTCCTTCACCGTTACCCCTAATCATTGATGTTTATTATAGGCAAAGCAAAACAATCCAACCATCAAACCACAACACAATACGTGTAATAGACGTGCAATAAAAGTCAACTGCATCTAAGTATCCGCATCAATGATATATTGGGGAGAAAAAAAGAAATAAATTAAGAGCCGGACACGCAAAGATCAAGGAAACACTGAAACACTACGTGGCCCCCTATATATATATATATATGATATTTAAAACTAAAACTCTAGATCATTCGGCAAGAAGTCGCATATACCAACTTTTCCTCGACTGTTATGATTAATGTCCCATCACTTTTTCGGGGATTGTGGACCACAGATATTTACAAAAAATCGTGTCGCTCAACTTATGAATAATATAATCTACAGCACAGTTATAACACTGCACCACTACTCTTAATATATGAATATAAGCAAAAACAAACATTAATTCACATATCTTATACAACAATACAAGAAATACAAAACATATTTTTACAATATATTACAGATTCTAATATTTTTTACCTCTTTGTTCAATCTATATAGGTGCATCAAATGTCACAAAACACAAATTTTTATATCCCTTAAAATGTGGTAACAAAATTGATAATCATATGCCTCCCGGGCAACACAATACCAATATAAACATTTTTCAGTAAAATTACTGAAAAATTCGACAATCAAAAGTTAAGCCATTAAATAATGCAGCTATGAATCTTGCTTTGACGAGTTTCAAATGCCATAAAAGTCTCAAAACCATGCAGTTCTACAAGTGTGTACACTGAAGAGTGTCAAGTCAGATATCATAAGTGGAGTCGCTTCACAATGGGCCATCGCGAATGTTCACAGCTTGTTTCGAGGGCGGGCTTTACAGAAAAATAAAATGTGTAAGTGTAGCGGAGGTCTTTGTTAAGTGTAAAACTATTGCTAAAGTTCAATAAAGTAATCTAGTAGACTTACTTAAATTGAAGAAAATGTTGGAAACATTCCTCAAAAAATCAGACAATGAAACGCTGTAACAGGGAAACGAGCAGTTCCGTGGTCCCAATGGTTCCGAAAACTTAGTTGTCGCTTGTGAAGAAAAATTACAGATGGCGGCTCACTTCAGATGAATCTGATATTGACGTCACTCTTGTCATGGCTCAGTAGCAGCCCCACAGCTCTAGTGTTACCACAGTCACTAGAACATCCTTATTTATTTTAGATTACAAGTTTGTTGGCAAACAATGGGAAGCTTCAAAAAGGACTTGCAGTACAACGCCTGAATTTAATACTTGGTGATAGTCTGATAGTCCTGAAATTTCACTAAAAAATTATCGTTTGGTGTCCTGGAGGTCTTGACACAATCGAATATAAACGAAGGATGAATTCTTTTCCCAAAATTGTGTCAATTTTTCGATGACTTTAAAAATGGCTATCTCTGACAAAACGAAAAATATAAATATTTCAGATCATTCCACCTCTTCTAGCTAAAAATGCCAACTGGTCACTATTTTACCAATATCAAATTCGCAAAAAGTGCTACTAGTTTTAGACTCCATGATTATGACCAACACCGACAGTGTCCCAGGAGCTAGTCATGTGAAAGATTGCATATTAAACAAAAATGTACAGCTTTGGTAAACAATTGTAAATATCTAAAAACATGAAATCAACATCAAAGGTCCAGTCATTGGTAAAAATCTGGTGCGACCCTAACAGTTTCAAGATTAAAACAAATGGCAGATAGCTTTCCACATTGCATTTCAAATACAACCAACCATCACTTCCTTTCACCATGCCTACTGACGTGCCCCTGCTTTTATCATACCAAATGAAATAAAAAGTCAAGCATTAAAAAATCTCCATCATTGTTGAAAAAGGCATTTCATTGTCACTGTTTCAATAAAGTAACGCATGGTCATTGCAGTTCGTTGGCTTAAGAAAAAGATTTCGGGGTCTGACCTTCATTCAAGCGTAAAGGGTCTCACAGACCATTAAGTCCCATTCTGGATATTCAAATGAAAAAGCTTAACAGTATTATCCGAGTTTCCACTTTCAGGCATGTCTATTCTAAAAAACGTAAATTCCGGGTATGTCACGTCCGGCGGAGATTTGAATCTACAAAACCATTATCCCATTAAAATAGTAGATCTATAAATCGGCTTAATCTTTTCAGTTTCTCCCCAGTCTGTTCCACAAGTTATTAGCTGTATTCCTGTTTTCGTATTCTGCCGGACCTGCCGTANTTCGTTGGCTTAAGAAAAAGATTTCGGGGTCTGACCTTCATTCAAGCGTAAAGGGTCTGACCTTCATTCAAGCGTAAAGGGTCTCACAGACCATTAAGTCCCATTCTGGATATTCAAATGAAAAAGCTTAACAGTATTATCCGAGTTTCCACTTTCAGGCATGTCTATTCTAAAAAACGTAAATTCCGGGTATGTCACGTCCGGCGGAGATTTGAATCTACAAAACCATTATCCCATTAAAATAGTAGATCTATAAATCGGCTTAATCTTTTCAGTTTCTCCCCAGTCTGTTCCACAAGTTATTAGCTGTATTCCTGTTTTCCGATTCTGACGGACCTGCCGTAAATACGACGGAATTAGGCTTTGGCTATTAGAAACTTTATCAAACTCATTCCCAGAAGATATTGTCCAAATGTCTTTAAACAGACCCCATACATTTTGTTTAACGGTTCTATGATCCGCTAAATCCATAAACTTTTACGATCGAGTAACAATAAAATTTCAGTGTGGGAAAAATTCGTCCGACTGCTTCCCAATATCATCCCTAATAATCCCTTATAAGCAGAGTGCACGGAATTATATAAAAGACTATGAATCCACTTTACGTACCACACAAAATTCACCTTTTCAAGATACCCTTTAAAAAACATTTAACACTTTCGTTAACACTGATGACTAGCTTATGATTTCTCCAAAAGTGCTGGATCTGATTCCATAATAACCATGAGAAGTTGATCAACATATTGCCGCATTCGGTAGTTATCATCTTCCATGTCCTTTAATGCGCTCAGTATATCATCCTTATCTGCAGAAACAAGTTCGGCAGCTAAAGATTCTCGTTTCTATGAGATAAAAGTGAAATGGAAATCATTACAATCCCATAAATCAAATTTCCCTGCCCTACTCAAGAAATGCCTCTAACCATGTGTGGATAATTTATGTCAAACAAAACAGTTGCTATCCTTCCCTTTACACTGAACACCCACCTCATATTATAATTTTCTCCCAAAAAAAAACAATGGAAAAGTATGTTTCCACTTGTTCCTATCAAAATGATAGTTGTTCTAATGTTTCATTTTCCCTTTTTCTTTAAGGAGAAAGCGGGCAGGGTTCGAGTGCCAGTATCCGTTCTTCCATTCCACTTTGGTGTTTTTACTTAGCCTAAAGTTATCAATTTATTTATACAGGCATCTTAACTACCAGCTGCGTCTAAAATCGTACATATTTCTATCATCGTGTACGCTGTGCCTTAACGAAAAGCACATTTTCCTCGCACTACGGTTTACTATCAGAGTGGCTAAAATGGCGGATACACTTTGAGCGAAACAACATGTATTTTCTATTAAAAACGGCAAAAGACTATCCAAGGAATAAACCAATAATCGACTACTGACACAGTTTTTACAATTGACAGATTTTCTAATGTTTCCAAAAAATGTAAAGCTCTTTTTCCACAAGCCAAGGTTAAATATTAACAAAGTTACTTTTTATTTACTTCATACTGAAATATAAGTTACCTCTGGTAAATACAAGCTTGAATTATGCAGCAGTTCTGCCTTTAAGTCATCTTTTGAATTCCTGAGGCTTTCATTTTCCTTTAATAGGATGAAAGAAGTGGTGGAGAGAAACAATAATACCGCAATCGTTCAAATAATAGCAACTTGCAAAAGTGAAAGGCCCATGGTAATATATATATATATATATATATATATATATATATATTTGTTGTCCAAGTTTTCAGAGCGAAACGCAGATCCTTGTTCGCACACCTATTCTATATATATAGTAATATTAGTAAAGTATACTAGTGTTCACTAAGAGTGCTCAATGTTTCCAGAGCGTTTATAAATCCAGTATAGTATACAAAATAACTAGACAAATTTAGCAGTTACTACTAGTTTCATTTTTCTTAACAATCTTCAAACTACAATGAATTACTACAAAATTTTGGAGTATAATGCATATATAATGCATGGTAATTATGGTACCATAATTACCATGCATCTTTATAATACACAAAATTTTGTAGTAATTCATTGCAGTTTGAAGATTGTTAAGAAAAATGAAACTAGTAGTAACTGCTAAATTTGTCTAGTTATTTTGTATACTATACTGGATTTATATATATATATATATATATATCAATTAAACCCTGCATCCCTTTCTCTTTTTCAAAATCACATCTGCCTGTAATATAACAGCCGTTTACGCAGTATTTTCTAGACAACCAAGAGAGTTCTACACCTGTCCAGGCATTAAAGAAGAGGTAAGTAAAACTCTGCCCTACATATTTTTAACAGGCGTTAAGCAACAAAGTCCTGCCTAGTTTCAACATCCTTCTAACACATCGAATTCAAGTTTAATCTTATTTACTGACATGTAAACCATTTACTATTAGCTTAAAAACCTTTGCTTTGGGATAGACGTGAAAATATTGTAACAATGATGATCAAATTTCCTTAATTCCTGCATTTTATAGAAAAAAACCAGAGATATGTGCCCGCACTTAATATCCTGCAAGTACCAATCCTCTCAAGTTGTTCTTTTCAAGTTTGAAGCAATGTATCTGAAAACGCCTCAAACCCAAGAAATGATGCATAACTAATCTACTTTTTCTTAATTCATGTAAAAAAGGCCAAGACAAAATTGGGTCACACCTACCAATTTTAACAATTCCACTTGTTGTATTAAGTCATTTTTATCATCAACATAAGAGCGTGCCTCCCTTTTTAGATCTTTGTACTCTTCCAGGCGCTGGGCAAGGTCTGTTACCTCCTAGAGAATTGGAATAAATATAAGGTTAAGTGTGATCTGGTAAAGTAAACAAATAGTAAACGCACATATTTTAACATGCAGTACGATTTTTTGGGAGATAGTATAATACATTGTTATACAATGTAACAACACAGTTTGCCATAAAAATCTCAAGTAGTACTATACATCATTTAATATTCATGCAAAAAAGCACGCATACAGTATACCTACCTACCTACCTACCTACATACATACATACATACATACACACATACATACACACACATTCATACATCATACATACAAACATACACACATACATAGATACACATACATACAAACATACATACATAAATACACACATACATACATACATACATACATACATACATACATACATGCATACATCATATAAACATACACACATACTGAATACCATAAATTGTATCCAAGAAAAAACCAACCACAATTCTTTCTCTTTTCTCGTGTTCCAGTTCCTCTTTCTTTTTCTGTAGCTGAATTTTAAGCTGACCATTTTCTCTTCTGCTTTCTTGTAATTCTGCATAGAGGTCGTCATTTTTACTTTGTAAAACTCTCCTTTCCTGTAAATAATAGAAATAAAAGAATAAAAAAATAGCTTAAAGTAAAAAGAAATGTCTCAAAACGCTGTCTTTACATCGCTATAATGAGAATCGATGTTTACGTACCACGTGTATTTATAACAATGCGAAATATTAATATTAATTAATGAACATTAAATGAAACCAGCAGGGAGGGGGGTGGGAAAGGTTAGAGGTTTTTCTTTTCATTGACAATGATTTAAATCCTCAAGATTTAAAAACTTCCATCCTCTACACCCACATTGAAAAGCTACCATGTAACAGTGGAGTCACCTAAGGTTCTCGTAAAATAAAATAAGCTGTTGCCATACAATATGAGCCTCCAAAGCGGACTGGTCATATTTTCAACTCCTACCACTCCAAAAAATCGGTTATCTTTAATTTCATATAGATATTTAGACATTTGATAAAGGGTTTTACCCTAACTTCGTTGCAACGTTAATTGTTTTATATATATAACAATTAACAATTAATATTTATGATATATATATATATATATATATATCTGTAACTACTATTCTGATGGTCTCTGGGTTCGCTACATGATTACTTTTTCGTCAGATGTTCTGGCTGATAGCAACCTGCTCTGTAATTCCAATATGCTGCAAATCTCGGCCCACTACACTCTTAAATTAAAAACTCTGCTCTTTTCTCGACCAGCTTTCCATAAGAGGCCCCGTGTCCCCTCTGTATCATTTTTCGACAGATATTTGTTGTTTCTTATCAGAATGTATCGATTTACTTTGCACGATTTAAAAGGTATTTGTTGAAAACATTTAACAGCAATGTTAGTACAGAATTGTACTTACCTCTAGGCAAAGCTCCAGTTCTTTTCTTAACATCGGCTCGTTTTCTTTTAAATTCCCTATTTCAGTTTCCGCTTGTGACAACCTAGACGAAAAACAATGTTGTATTACTTACAAAAAGCAGGATATGTTATGATAATACTTTTTACCATCCTCTTTCACTTGAACAGTAAGTAATTATGAGAATATACGTTACATCTCTGAATATAAAAATACGTGCAAAAAATCGTGAGTGATAATTATATATACATCAACAGTTTTTTGGATCTTGAGATGGATAATTGAATTTATCCGTTAAATTAATCGACTAATATGCATATGCAGTTGTTCCATTGAGAGGTGCAAGCCATTACGAGCCATTACGAGCCATTACGGGCCATTACGAGCCTGTACGAGCCATTTATCTTTAAATACTGAAGTGAACCGCAAATGAATATTGCAAACGTAGTTCAAAACTGAAACAAAATAAAAAATTAACAAAATTAATGATGTTTTGACTTACTTCTGTTGCAATAACTCCAATTTATGCTCATTTTCTCTTTGAAGCTTAGCCTACAAAGCAAAATAGAATAACAAACTTTCACTGTGTGAAATCAAGGAGTGTACTATTCCATAAACTTTGAGTATTGGCTACTTTGCTATGGTATAAGTGAATATGTACCTACTTCCTTACTGTACTGTATATAGTAAAATGCACACATGATCTGACTGTATATTGTGACACGAGTCTTTATTGTCCACAGCAAAAATTCGAGCTATCTACTCAATACCAAAAAGTTATACATTATATATATATATATAATTTATATATAAACAAAAAACTCCCATTAGCTACTTTATCCACGAGAAGAATAATACATTTATAGGTCTCCATATTTTTCTCATAATTACCCCAAAATGGACAGAGCCCCAAAGCCTTACCATCAACATACTACTGAATTTGTCTTTATGAAACATGTTTAAAGCCGGGAGCCTGTCAAATATCATGAATAAAAACTTGAAAGAAAAATGAATTTTCTCTGTACCACTAGTAAATAATAAATGCTTTTCATCCATTCGCCAAAATATAGATATTGTAGTCTTCAATTTATCTACTACTTTTTAAGCCCAAAATCTATATTCCAATAGAGCACCTGCAATCTATCAAGCATGATCTCATGCCTACTTTCCGCATTTCAAGTTTCACAATGCAATTAAATTACTTTAATTCAAAACCTTACCATAGAAAAGCCTGTCATGAGTACACATTAGATAATATATTCAACCTCATTCTGTTTGGTAGAAAATGTACATCGTTTATCAGGTATAAAAAATTTTAACTCCTAAGTTAGAGCTTTACTACTACCTTTTAAACCTGCACATATGAATGAACAATATGAGAAACACTTCTACACAGCAATCTGATATTAAATTACATTAAGGAAGTTGATATGTTAATTCTGCGTTTCGCCGCAAAATACATGGCCTGAACTGCGCGTTTCATGGCAAAATTCTGTACCTGAAATATATCTTCCACCTCGAAATCTCTTACCCGAATTCCCCCATTCTTTGAACGTGTCTTTCAACTCCGCTATCCAAAACAAATCTTTACAACTGATTTGTAAATACATTTTTTTCTTGCAATATATGCCTAAAATGTCCAAAAAGCCATTGCATGAAAGGGCATATTCGTTGCTTTAATTCACTATTAACGTCCTGGGGAATTCTGGATGAATAAAAGCCACATTTTGCTTTATATAAGCCAATGTGATATTCTCGCTTTGAAAGTAATTGTTCTCCTTATGTTATCAGTTAATGTTCTTTACACGCTGTGCAGCAGAAGCGAAAAAAAATTTGCAACCTCGAGTATATCTGTTTGACCAATATAAAACTTAAGGCACTCAATCGATTTAATGTAGTTTTACAATAAATGGGTGCATTCCACAACACTCAGTAACACCATAACAAATTGGCCAATCAACCTAGGTAATACAGATGTTGATCCCCTTTAAAGGGACTTGTAACCTTTATTTCTTCGCCACAGTGTCCAAAAGCCCCATTTTGATACTAGACCTAAAACCCGGATCAAAACGTTAATGCGAGTTAAAATGTCGCAGTCGACGTATTCTTTATTATTATCCTATTATATCTATATTAAATACCTGTGTGCTTCCACACATGATCAATGTAATCGTCTATGAAAAGAAATATCATCTTCCTTTTGGGTCTCCACAATCTTAATTCCCACTTTGACTTTACATACTATGTCACATACACAATATTATCACTTTATCAATCAGTCCTGTAATCCTATTCTATTCTATTTACACTTGTTAAGTCCCATTTTCACTTACCTTCTAGTTTTCTAACATTTATCGTAAACCCTTCAATCACTTGTTATCATCTACACTAATAAAATCGTGCAGAACCACCGACTATCCCCCCACCCCATCCCTTCCATTGTTAACCCACTTGTTTCTTGTGTATATAGTATTGTTCCACTTTTTCCCTTTTACTGGCTGACCAAGACCAACGAAGTGTACATTAATACATTACTACTAAGTAATGATTCAACAATCATTTTTCAGATAATATCCCGGGCAAAAAGCAACAACAACAACAACAACACCAACAACAACTAAAGGTTTAGTTCGACAAGTACATCTACCACAAATATCAGAAAACTATAAAATCATCAATTTATAACCAATATTGGATTTACGAATCTATAACACTCACCAAAGCAGCCTTGTACCTATGGCTTTCAGCTTCAACCTGGTTACTTGTCAATAAATTCTGGTGGTCAAGTTGTTCTTCTAAACTACCCAACCTACATAAAAAATGATATCATTCGAATTTCTTATTATGAAAGAAGACTTTCTCGTGGGAAAGATTAAGCAATATGATTAACTAAAATTCAGAAAGATACGTAAAAAAATGTGGGAACTGAAAAGAAAAGCACCCGGAGGACGGATACCATTTTGTACTGTTTCATGAAAATGAACCAAAACTGAACACATACGCTTTACCGGAACAGGCGAATTTAATACTGCTACCGCACCCGTCGCTTTGAGTAAACAATCAAGCAAAGCAGCCTGTCGTCACTTTTCAAAAAAACGAGAGAGAACTTTCAGCTGTTAGTTATCTTTGGCTCATTTCCACAAGAATTCTTCAGGAAAAAGGCCAGTCCTCAAAAGCGACAATTACACAGTCACAAAAACAGTGGAATGATAGTATTTGCATAAGTGATACTACTTTGTCTAAGGTGTATATTTACACGAACTTTTCAAAGCACATTTGCGTTAGCAACAGACGTTGAAAAGATTCTTTTTCAAAAGCATCTGGTCAAAGATGGAAAAAATCGTGACATCCTTTACACATAAATCAATGCACCAGTTAAAAAGCTGTCGAATCCTTTTACAAAAATACACCGTGCATTCTGACGAAAAGGTAAGTGAGAAAAATCTTTTGGGATAACCAGTTGGAAAAAGGTTTTAGTTAAAACCGGGATAAAATTGGCAAAGGCTGTCAAGAAAATTATGATGTAGCAGTCAATGCAAATACGAAACATTAAAATGATGAATTCTAATTCTATTCTACAGTATTACTATATATAGTATGACTATAGTAATTCTATAGTAACATACATACAAGTGCTAGATTATCTAGGCGTGTAAAAACTACAAAAACTTTTCTGAAAAAAGACCTGAAAAACGCTGTTTATTGTTTTTAATAGGCTGACAAAATTGTACACATATTTTATTTACTATTCTTTAACAGCGCCAGGGATGAATCTATGAATATATCGATCTATTACCTGACAATAACCACATCAATGACAACAAAAACATTAAAAAAATACACAAACCGTTTGACCACAACAGTTGAATGACAAAGTTTCTTATCATGTCGATATTATGTCGAAAAACATCATACGCACGTCAGATTAACAACAAAAAGGCAACAAAAAACAGGCAGACGTTTTCTGGTAACTGAATGTAGCTATATGCAGAGTATATATATATATATATATATATATATATATATAAAGCTTTCGATTCGGTTATCCGTATTAAAGTGCTCAATACATAAATGCAGAGCGTAATATATATATATATAATATATATAATATATATATATATATATATAGTATAATATTACTATAGTAAGCTTTATTTGACAGCTGCAGGTTAATACTTCAGGATATCATACGGAAAAAGTTTGATATCATAGCGTGGTTAATGACGTAATTGTTAGGGGAATTTTTAATGGAGGTGCGTAAATGCTGTCTCTGGCTTGTGATGGTCGTTTTCGAATCGCGGCAGCGGNAACAACTAAAGGTTTAGTTCGACAAGTACATCTACCACAAATATCAGAAAACTATAAAATCATCAATTTATAACCAATATTGGATTTACGAATCTATAACACTCACCAAAGCAGCCTTGTACCTATGGCTTTCAGCTTCAACCTGGTTACTTGTCAATAAATTCTGGTGGTCAAGTTGTTCTTCTAAACTACCCAACCTACATAAAAAATGATATCATTCGAATTTCTTATTATGAAAGAAGACTTTCTCGTGGGAAAGATTAAGCAATATGATTAACTAAAATTCAGAAAGATACGTAAAAAAATGTGGGAACTGAAAAGAAAAGCACCCGGAGGACGGATACCATTTTGTACTGTTTCATGAAAATGAACCAAAACTGAACACATACGCTTTACCGGAACAGGCGAATTTAATACTGCTACCGCACCCGTCGCTTTGAGTAAACAATCAAGCAAAGCAGCCTGTCGTCACTTTTCAAAAAAACGAGAGAGAACTTTCAGCTGTTAGTTATCTTTGGCTCATTTCCACAAGAATTCTTCAGGAAAAAGGCCAGTCCTCAAAAGCGACAATTACACAGTCACAAAAACAGTGGAATGATAGTATTTGCATAAGTGATACTACTTTGTCTAAGGTGTATATTTACACGAACTTTTCAAAGCACATTTGCGTTAGCAACAGACGTTGAAAAGATTCTTTTTCAAAAGCATCTGGTCAAAGATGGAAAAAATAGTGACATCCTTTACACATAAATCAATGCACCAGTTAAAAAGCTGTCGAATCCTTTTACAAAAATACACCGTGCATTCTGACGAAAAGGTAAGTGAGAAAAATCTTTTGGGATAACCAGTTGGAAAAAGGTTTTAGTTAAAACCGGGATAAAATTGGCAAAGGCTGTCAAGAAAATTATGATGTAGCAGTCAATGCAAATACGAAACATTAAAATGATGAATTCTAATTCTATTCTACAGTATTACTATATATAGTATGACTATAGTAATTCTATAGTAACATACATACAAGTGCTAGATTATCTAGGCGTGTAAAAACTACAAAAACTTTTCTGAAAAAAGACCTGAAAAACGCTGTTTATTGTTTTTAATAGGCTGACAAAATTGTACACATATTTTATTTACTATTCTTTAACAGCGCCAGGGATGAATCTATGAATATATCGATCTATTACCTGACAATAACCACATCAATGACAACAAAAACATTAAAAAAATACACAAACCGTTTGACCACAACAGTTGAATGACAAAGTTTCTTATCATGTCGATATTATGTCGAAAAACATCATACGCACGTCAGATTAACAACAAAAAGGCAACAAAAAACAGGCAGACGTTTTCTGGTAACTGAATGTAGCTATATGCAGAGTATATATATATATATATATATATATATATATAAAGCTTTCGATTCGGTTATCCGTATTAAAGTGCTCAATACATAAATGCAGAGCGTAATATATATATATATAATATATATAATATATATATATATATATATAGTATAATATTACTATAGTAAGCTTTATTTGACAGCTGCAGGTTAATACTTCAGGATATCATACGGAAAAAGTTTGATATCATAGCGTGGTTAATGACGTAATTGTTAGGGGAATTTTTAATGGAGGTGCGTAAATGCTGTCTCTGGCTTGTGATGGTCGTTTTCGAATCGCGGCAGCGGTTTAAACTTCCGGCAATGTCTAATTTTCAAAAATTTGGCTGACAATTGCTCTGGAACCATCTTTTCAGACTGCGTAGTAATAAATGTGAGAAGTAATGAGTGTCATGTGTGTCTGATAGTAAGGTACGCACAGACGAACGAGACTAAATATCCCAAGAACTGTGGTGATGCTAATCAGGTTTTAACATGGTCTAAAGTATAATATTTGACCATTAATCTCATGGGGTGAAATGGAGGCAAGAACAGATTTTGGATTTATGTCAGTGTAAACTGGCTTCAAGTTATCTTTTGTGTTCATAAAACATAGTTTTAAAGAGCTAAATAGTTCATGGTGATCCACTAAAACGTACCACATCCAGTGATAGGCAAAAATTAGCTTGTGGAATTTGTTTAATTTGTGATTCGACATAAAACGAGTTGTGTGAATATCCCAAACCTTTTCACAAATACAACACACTTACTTTGTCTGTCAGCAATGACAAGACCAAACCAGCGAAGGCAAAATAGAAAAGTACGGCAAGAAAAATTAAGGATTCATGGAAACCTTTACTACCATGACAAAATGGTAGAGTTTTTATAAAATTGTGTGAAACTTAAGCACCAAATCGTGCTTTTAATTTGCAGTACAGGAATCTGTCTCGAAAGCGGGTATTACCGTCTGTTTTTGTCAACTGGCTTCTACACTATCTATATTTAACGGAACAAAAAGTTAAAGCGAAGGTGATGGTAAGTTAAATAAAGTTAAAAGTAATAATAATAATACATCTACAAAGTACACAGCAGGGGTATGGCAAATCGCCAGTGTGATGATTTGACACACGGACTTTTAAGCACCTTACTTTGTTGTTTCTGTCTTCCAGCCTACTCCACTTTCTACTAAGCCACTCTATATCAAAATGTATGGCTTAAAAATTAATTAGGTAATATGTTATACATTACGTACACATACTATTTTTCCTGGTACAAATGCTTATCACTGCGGAATTAAGCTAAGCTGTTTCCTTTCATACCGTAGTCTAAGAATAACTAATCATCCTTAGTAAAGTAAAATATGCTTATGTTTCCAAATGTTACCTTAAGCACACAATTCCAACAAAAATTCGAAAGAAACTGGGTTAGAACCAGTGCCATTCGCTACCATAGCTACTTGCCATATCTCATAGCTTGTAGGCACTACGATCTTAACCAGACTATTTTGTGCCCGTATATTCTACTCGAGTACGTCATTCTTTCCCCAGGTCTCTATCGTTGGCCACTTTATCTTAATCATAAATATACGGCTGACATACCAACAGGATGACTTCGTTTCCAAGGCATATAAACTGACGCAAACAACAAAGAGGCAAAGGCAATTGTGAATATATACTAACATACATATTTATAGATATAAATATATAAATGTAGACGGATCGAGCAGATCTGATAGATAGACAGACAGACGGATAGAGAGAGATAGAGGTAGAGATAGAGAGAGAGAGAGAGAGAGAGAGAGAGAGAGAGAGAGAGAGAGAGAGAGAGAGAGAGAGAGAGAGAGAGAGAGAGAAACAGAGACTAAGACTGAGACACAGATGAGTGGCAAAATCTGTGTGCAGGCGTGTGTGAGGTACTCGCCTCTTCTTTGCGATTATATAATATCAATCTTTACTTCCACTACTCTTAGCAGGAAACCCCGTGCTACTATAAATTCCTCAACCAGTTTGTTTTATCTATTTATTATCATTTCCCCCTTCCCTTGTTTCTTTTCCCTTCCACAATTACAGTAATTGTTAAGTATTCAATTGACTCTTCTCTATTAAAAGTAACTATTGTCTTGCAATTATCGTGTCGATATCTTGATAAGCCTTCTTCACGTTTACTTCAATGCTGTTTTATATGTTATTCCGTATTGGCACAGTATGCCTAGCATTCTCTTTAAAAATCAATTTCCTACTTTATAAACACTACAGTATGTTTACTCCTCTAAAAGAAGGTCCTTTCGTGCATGCTGGTATCGTATTCAAGGATAATAAAAGGTGACGAGTGGAAAAATGAGAACACTCTGGTCTACCAACACCTATCGTTATGTGTAATATACATTGTGCTTATGAAAAAATCACATGAACCATCGTACTACATTTAACGTAGACTATTTATAAACTTGCGGTATCTACGGTGTTCAGAGAAAATCTGATGCACATTAGAAACTAACCTACAAAAACAGCCAATTTTTGTTACCTCCAATACAAAAACACCTTACTGGTTCATGAAAACAAAACCAAGTTCAGGCGTTTTCCTAAAGGGGAAGTTTATTGCTTGATAGAGACCCGAATCGTGGAGGTCAAAGATTTTAGAGGTGATAAAATGAAATAAAATACAAAATATCGTAACCTGCGGTCTCCAAACCACACATGATGGCTTAATCAAACAAGACCATGATATTCTCACCACCAGTTTCCCCCGAACAGTGGAATCCGTTATATAATAAACAAACTGGGGAAATTTTATATCTATGGCAGCCAAAAGGAACTAAAAATACTAGGCTACACAATCATCGAGTTCAAATTAAATAATTCAGTGAACCTATTCTGAACGTATTCTTGCACCTTTTAAAGTCTTATTATGTGTTAAAAGCTCATCTTGGTTAAAGACTTACCAAAACCATCAGTAATTAACAACCCTCACATCTGTTTCTTGTAGAAAAGCTAACATTTTATTAAGAAGGCACACATTAGCATTGTTTTTATGAATTTCTTTACTTCAACAAAGCAGAAAAACTCAGACAGTGAATTGCTTTATCCATATCAATAAATCCTTTACAACGGCCATTCTTTTAACTACTGCCATGTTTCTTTATGCCTAACAACAATACCTCGTATATAAACTCTGCATGTCATGTTATGGTCTACTGACGTATTTTATGATAAGATCAAATTTTTGTTCGTCAACGATCAAATCGAAAGGTAGGTCAGAAGTTTTAATGATTCTTTGTTAAGCGTATATTCTACAATTCACATTAGCTAACTAACAATGTCAGTAAATATACATTACGTAAATATGCAACCACTGATAAAGGAGTTAAAAATAGTAGTAACGTAATTGTTTACCAAAGATCTTCAACATATGAACATCTTCACAAATGTGTAAAACCTTACACAAGGTAAAACAGCAGCAAGTAAGAATACCAGAAATATCTGGAATACAAACTACGAGTAAAGAATCACCTGTCATCCGTGATAGGTCACATGAGATATTCCGAATTTCAAGGTGGCTCCAGAAAACTAGGCCTCCAAGAAATCAACTTGATGAAAGTAATCTACTCTCAAGTTCAAAGATAAAAAATTGTGAATAATCGTCTTATCAGTCAACGCACAACCAATTCATACTACAATGAGTTGTTGATACACAAAGGCTCTTTGATATGATTTATCTGTTTGTAAAATAATGGCCTCCATTTGAATATGAATCGATCCGCAGGTGAGACCTCTGAACGAATAACAAATGGCTAGCTAAAACGGTCATTAATAATTTACGGTTGTTAACGTAGAAATGACCAGTGATGGGTTGGTTGTTAAAACACTATGGGAGCAATACTATGAAAATACAACAAACAAAATGGCAGATATCTTTTCAAAATATTGATTTACCGACTGAATATTTCCGAGATTTAAAAGGTAACTAGCAATCTCGTAGCCAAAGGAGGGATCAAGGGCCGAGCAATGTAAAAATTAAAACCTGCCTATCGAAAAATGTCAGAGCATGTCCTTTCTAATTTCTTCGTCTTTGTTATGTGCCCTGACCTAAAAGGCCTTGGCATTCATTCACTTACAAACCTTGGGATACTTGTTACATTCAATATAACAGTAGTTCATGACGCCATCTACTTTCTTAAATTTTACCAATTATCGATAACCGTTTCAGGATTTTTTTCTCCTCGTGCAATGTCCGAAGAATTGTTCCTGACATTTTCTGATAGTGATCCGGAGATCTATCTGCCTGTCTGCTTCTTTTGAATACTTCTCCGTTAGTTATGTGATTTATCCAACAAATCTGGAATTCGCAGTCATCCTTAGCGGTCTCGAAACGTTTCAACAAGAGTGTGGTTATCGTATAACACCTGCTGTCATAGGTAGTGATTGGGAGTACATGGCACTCTAATATTCCGAACTTTGTTACCAAGCCTATAGTACTCCTATGAACACTTTTCAGACGTTGGAATGCGTCTTTTAATAACCATAGTCTTTTCTTTTTTTTTCAGCACCATCAAACAAGTTGAAAACTTCAAATACCTAGGAAGCGTGTTCACAGCAGATGGCAAAAGTGACAAAGAGATCAAAAGAAGGATAGGAATTGCGAAAACTACGTTCGAAAACCTTTCAAAAATCTTAAAAGACCGACAATTGTCAATAGCTACAAAGATACGAATTTTAGAATGCTACGTGTTGTCAACCTTGTTGTACGGTAGTGAATGCTGGACAATTTCAGCCGCAATGGAGAAAAAGTTAGAGGCAACAGAAATGTGGTTTTATAGAAGAATGTTAAAAATATCATGGACAAAGATGGTTACGAACGAGGAAGTCCTGCAGAGAATAGGGAGAGGAAGAACGTTGATGAGGAAACTTCGAAAGCGACAACTGGAATTCTTTGGCCACATTATGAAAAAAGAAAAATTGGAGAATCTCACCATCACGGGAAAAATAGAAGGCAGCAGAAGTGGAGGGCATCAGAAAATAACATTCTTAAATAGCGTAAGCAGTTGGATGAAGAAGGATGTGCTGGCAGGGAGGCCAGCCGAGACCACAGAAGCAGAACTGCTGAAAGCCACAAAAGACAGAAAACGTTGGAAAGCCATGATCGCCAACGTCATGAAATGACAGGGCACCAACACAGACAGACTCTTTTCTTAATATTTGCCTTTTATCTTCTGTTATCAAGCTACCATATTAACTGAATTTTTTACTTTGTTCTGTGCATTCATCTTCAATACTAAGCTGACATTTTGGCACTTCTTTTACTTAAAACCACGCATTCAGTTCCCTTACAGTTAATTGTCACATCTTTTCCTTCCCTTTCTTCGACTATTTAATCTAAGAAAGTCTTTCACTGCTCTTGTGAATTGTCTTTTGAAATACCAAGTAAACTTAAAAAATATTTTAACAACTAATTGCAGGTATGTGAACCTCGTCTGAAGACAAGCAATACAGGATAATTTTTGAAAAAATACAGCACCGGTCCTTCCACTTCCTTTTTGTCTATTGAAAATGGATCCAGGGTGATTCGCCCGTGATCAACTCTGGTCACACTAACCGTAAGCCTACGCGGAACCCTAAATCTGACCATTACAACGCCTCCAGAACCGTAATCCTGCAGAGACCAGATAGCGATGTAGTCAAGTGAAGAGTTTCGTTTTAGTTTGGGACTTTAAAGTTTCTACCAGTGTGAATCACTGAGATCAAATTGCCACTGTGTGTCCATATATGTAAGCTAATTTATTACACCACAGGAAATGCCTACAATTTTTGATAAATGGGAGCACTGGCAGAATATTAGCATTCTCGGAAACTTGATCAAAGTCAGTGGTTCGCGAAATTATCTCCATACGTAAGGGGAATGTATTTCGCGTTGTCAGCGAACATAATCACATTCATTTTGATCAAAAGCGTCTTTGCTCGCATGCGACTGGTACAAGACGCAAGAATAACAAAACACAAGTTAAGTGGGTTTTCTATCAATACCATCAAAATTATTCTACCAAAATAAGGAGGGTCGAGAAAGCCCACCACTTTTTGTGACTGGGTCTCTAAAGCCTAAAGCAATTAAAGACAACACAGAAAACCCTTATTTTCTACAAAGAGAAGTGATGCAAGTTGAATACGGATTTCTTCTATGGCTCCTAAATAAAAGGCTGACCAGTAGATGCTGCGCTACAGCCGAATTGAAATTAACAATTCTGCGTACACTCTTGAACTCTTGTTTAGACTAAACTTATTAACACCGAGTATTTTCCCTGTAAAACGTGCTGTTTTATTCAATCGACTAAACGTGAGGACGTAACATCTAAGTATTTGGCACCACACCGCCACTTAAACTCGTAAACAATCTTACTTAAATTTGTTGCCAGATATCATTCGAAGACGAAGGGAGAATTTTTCGCGAAGTGAATTACTAGGATGCAGTATCATGTACTACTGTACACAAAACAAATTCCACGTTCATGAGACTAACAAAATGTGTTTTAGTTGCAAAACTGTCACGTTGACCCTATCTTAACTGGGTTTTGAAGAGAGCGCTGTAAAAGGATAACCAAGATGAACATCTAATGTGAAATGCCCTGGTATCAAGGGGCATTAAACAATAGCTGCAAACAAGTATTTGCAACAAAATCTCTAATGTATTTGCTAAATTGTCGGCTAAACAGCTCAAAGGAACTTGAAATATCTCTGACCTTGGCGTATATTTATGTTTAAGCAGTACAAATTTCACAGTTGTCATTTAAAGTAGTAAAAACACTGACAGTATTTTACATATTAAGTGTTTTTTGTCTGTTTCAAGGGACCCTTCACCATTCACCCTTCACCTTTGGTTTTCTACAACACCACCTCCTTTGTTTTCATGAAAAAATGTCCAACCCTTTTATGTGCTTATTAATAGACCCTTTGTATGTATATTGCTCTGGATATACACAGCGCCATGAACATAAATACACGTGCAGACATTCTGGGCACAATGCGCAAGAAAGTTTGTTACACAAAAGTCAAGACCCTCTTTACCTACTACAGTCACCTGACTCTCTTTTCTTACAAGTAGATTTCTTGCATTCATTTATTTATTAGATTGATTGATTGATTAATTAATTAATTCATTTATTTCATTATGGTCAATTAACTTTCTATTTAAGTGAGTTTCTTCATATGATATCAGAATTAAATAAAAATTAACAATAGAAATCGTACCTGACGTAAAAAAAAAATTTCCTCCCATAAAAAAAATAGTAAATCTCACAAGTGGAGAATGAAACAGTCGTGTGAAAGTCGAGCATTAGCTCTATACTGAAATGTTAACAGTTATGTGAATTAGAATCTGACATGCAATTTCATGCCAAATATCAACCCCAATCAATAGCTTCCACTTTCCCTAAAATGTGTACCTTAAGGTCTCGTGGTTTCAGTTGTAAAGATATCCAGTTGACAGTTAACTGAATTTGAGGTCCCATCTTGACAGCCTTTTATAGAATCTGGTTTCACGATACAGACCTGCATCTGCTTATTTATAACCAGGAAAAAGGGCGTCTATGTTTCCTTAAAACTTTATATGTGTGGCAAGTGGTAATTAAAAAAGTAACTTACCTCTCTAATAGAGTTCTATTTTCATCCTTGAGTTTTCTATGTTTTTCTTCGTGATCAGCATGATCGATTTGAAGTGAAGAAACTTGAGTGGACAATCTGTTTATCTAAAAACAACCAGTGATACCGTTTATAAAATGTGGCCAAAAAGTGTAAAGCTAGTAAAAACGGTTACTGATTTCACCTAATGTGTATAGCAACTATGCAAAAATATGAAACACATTTTACACTAAAGATATTAGAAGAATTTCAAAACAAAATGACACCAAAATAGACAATTTACGATTTCTACATCGAAATATGTGAATTCAAAAAAGTTCCAGGATAGGCAAAAATAAAAAACCCTATATAATTTTTGTCATATGGCTTTTAAAGAAAGTTACTGAATCAATTGTGAAGTGAATATGAGAGCCACAACTCGTATCTTGTATTGTATTTCGAATAAAATAAGTGAGTGTTAGCATCGATGAACGATCTTCATTACAAAACAAGATCTACAATAACATAACAAAATGTGGCCTTTATTGTTTCTCATTCTAACCAGGATAATGTGTCTACCGGGAACCTAAGAATGTCTGCTCAGTAATCTAGGTAGCCGTGACGTGTCACGCACGTTACCTGTAACCTCGATAACATCTGCATATATGGAAATAGCACGTGCGAAGTAAAAAAGAGCAGGAATCATTTGAAAGCAATGCCAAACAAAACATCAATCGAAAACAATACATCCGATAGGTAACAGCAATGCGGCTATACCTAAGCTTCCACTGGTAGATTGTTGCTTGCAGTGAGAATGTTACCATTAAGAAGCTCCGATTGATTGCCTCGGTCTTACAGGTTATCTATGTCTAGTTGTTCTTGCCTCTACTTTGTGGAAGGAAAGAAAATTTGTATGTGGTGTCCAGGGCTTTAGATTACAAAAAATCAGCAAGTCAGATGAGCCAATGTACTCCTTACCTCAATTTTAATTTTTGTTATTTTAACGTCACTTATTGCCAGTAAATGGGGCTGAGACGGTGCCCTTTGGAGGGGCTTTGTTTCGGCAGTGAGGAATTTACTGGCCGGATGCCCTTTTTGACGCCAAACCAATGGCTTTTTCTTGTGTAAAGTTCCAAATTCTTTTCACTCGCTCGGGAAACCGAAACCGGAACCTCTTGAATATGGTGCAGCTGCACTAACAACTTAAGTCATGGCTCCTTACCTTTATGAAATTGTATATTGTATAAATGATTTTTATCTTTAAAACGAGCAAATCATTCGCCTGCCAAATTCAATTGGCTGCAAAAACACACAACTATATAACAATTTTAAGGTTCCTATAAATGATCGTAAGCAAACATTCAAGCATACAAAAAGGGTAAAATAAGAACAAACCTGATCGGTCAATAGCGCTATGTTGCTTTCACTATCGGAATAGGAGTGAACAGGCATCGCAAGCTCTTCCATACTGTTATGCAAGCTTGTATGCGCCGATTTTACGAGTCGAAGTTGCCTTAAAATGACAAAAGTATTTCAATTTTACAAGATCCACTGTTCTCTATCTTTTATATTATCCATTTCAATGAAACATTCTTGAATTTTAAGGGAGTTTATTTCATCCATGACAACCGCTGTAATTCCCTGTGAAAAAACTAGCAAAGGTGGAATACATGCAACGTTGTCTAATTCATATCCACATATATTTAAAGCAATTAAACGTTACTTGAATGTTCCACTATTTAATTTTTTTCTTTAACGGACCTCCAGCGGTAATCTCAAAATGAAGCAAATATGCTGGTAACTCTTAGCTGGGCAAACCAAAATACTGTATCGAATTTCACGTCATCAAAAACATTTTGTCATGGGAGTAAACTGCATTTTTGCGATGAAAAATCACCAAATTTTGTACTTATGTGGATATTGGGGTATGGTCAGAACAAGGAATACTTAGGCAACAATTTCTAGTCCGACTTTGAAATGCGATCGACTGAACCTTCGTGTATTTGCATACAGGTACCAAACTTATTAGTCTGTAAGTACAGGCACTAAACAGATGCTAAGATCAGAGTTAGGTCTAAGAAATAACAAGTTCAATAAATACCCTTAAACAAAAAAAAACTATAAAATTTTTGTCTAAGTAAATTAAATATTTCATGCTAACTTATAGGCCATCGCATATAATGTCTGTGTCTTAGCAGGTATTGGCCACAGGGGTAGAAGCGGGTTATGAAATACAACGTCAATATCAGCTCTGCACGAACGGTCTCATCACAAAGAAAATTCGATTCAACGACTCAATTATTTCAGGTCTTTTACGTGTCGTACATCGTACAACTTGGTGTCAAGGTACACAGTAGGTTCATTCTTAAACACATGAGAGCGGCGTGAGAAATACAAAGCTGCTAAGTGGGTACGTCAAAATAGTTTTCAGTCACTTCACATGCCGTTTTTGCTACCACTTGGTATAATGGCTTAACTCTTGCAGCCAACGTCGGATTGGATAAACATAAAGCCAAGACCAGTGCCTTTCAAATATAAATCCCCTTCTTATCACAATTCCAAAAAGTACTTTATACATGATGAAACTATGTAAATGACTCACTTGCTAAATCCATTAATAATCAGATTTCCTGAACAAAATACTTACCTTGCTACGAGTGTTCCTGACAATCTCTTATTTGGGGTTCGAAGGGTCCTTTAAAACATGTAAAGAGAAAGTTGTCAATGGAATTTATTAATGAAAAACAACATCCCACACTAACAAAAAAACTATGGAGCGCACATGGAATAGATCGTATGGAACCAGGAATTTAAAACTGTTACTTCAAAATACAAAACCAAAGCCAAGAACGTACAACAAAATAATTAAAACCAGTGCTTTTATCACTTATGTTTGACTTGCCTTTATTTTTCAGCAGTGAAATTCTCCTTTGAAGCATGTAGAACTGTACAATTCTTCTTCTTCTACGTACCATATCCCTTCAAGGCGTTGGCGATAGTGGTTTTTCACTACACTCTATCATTCGTTCTTCTCTGCAGTGCTTGCTTTCTCGCTCTTATTTTTTGGCGTCCTGCCATCAGCCTTGTCATCCATGTATTCATGCTTGTACAGTAAGTTAACCGTTCTCTTACTCTGTTTCTCTTAACATTTGATGCGCCCTGCACCATTAGGCAACAAAAATGACTCCTGTGAGCGTAACTCGCGGAAATGACTCCTGTGAGCGTAACTCGGAAGGTCAAACTTTAAACAAGAAATGTGATTTTTCTGATAAATAAGTTGTAACCCGCCAATCTTTTTTCATTCAACTAACGTATTTGCATTTCATTGAATAGTATTGTCACTATATGTCAAACCTTCATTTAGTCAGATTGTATAGAGCAAATAAAATTTAAAATAGTTCAAACAGTATTCATATTCGCTGGGGTTTTTTTACCTCGCACTCTTAAACATTATTACAGCTCTGCAGCTCTTAAAAGGCAAGACACCAAGGAAGTGATGAGAGAATGCTTCAGATGTAGTAGAAATTCAAAGCTATATTCACGAGCCAGTTCTGGTAGGTCAATCACTCTCACTGTTGTGTTTAAAAAGTCACATTAACGAAGATAAAAAAAAGACAAACTTCCATGGGGTGACACACAGTATATAATAACAAATATGCAGCTACAGAATTTCTTAGGAGCAGGAACTATTTTCCGACTTAGATTTTTAATTTCAAACCCTTTCTGACTACAGCTACTATGATATTTCTTACTACCTGTAGTAAAGTGCGTCACGCAAAGCCAGAGAGGTGCGAATGACCAATTTCTACCCCTTGGTGGCTAAATTTTTCGTCGATCATGTTGCCTCAGCCCCTAACCAATAATCTTTTATAGTTGATGTTCTTACCAAACTTTTACCACAAACAAAACAAATGACGAAAAAAATGCCAGTAGAACATAGACAGGCTCATTATTGATACAAATAAATTAAAACAATGTAAAATAAACTACAATTATGGCAGAAGTAAGAACTAAAGTGTATTGAGGATCAAGTCCCTTATTGATCCTTTGTGTAGCTTCTGATTAGTAAGACCTTAAAGTCTACCAAAAATTGATATCAGTGCAATCTTTAATGATAACAGAACGAACGACTATGGGAAAGAAATCGATATATTGTTATTTATGTGTTCAAGTTAAAAATGTCTTCCTTTTTATTACGGCAGTAAAACTAAACTACTTATATTGCTTTGCTCATTCTGTGGAATATAAACCCGAGAATGTTCCTTTTAACAAAATTATTTGAAACACTTCCGTCAGCACAGTAAACATATTTTCATTAAAAGTTGATCAGGTCTTTTTTAACAAATACCGATACCGTAACGCAAAGTCCATCTCACACGCACAAAAAAACAGATATTCATACGATATTCGGTATTTAAAAATATGTCTACTATGCTGACGGAAATGCTTCAAATAATTATGATTCACCTCCGTTAGCAAGCTGAGAAAAGAAGGAACATATTCTTCCCTTTTGTAAGTAATTTCTTTTGGATGAGTGGTGTCGTTTAAATCCATCCAAGCAAGATAAATAAGCATTTTAACAGAAAACATTGGGTCGCTGCCATTAAATGAATGAAACCCACCACATGCCTCTATTTCACAGCATACTAAAAAAGGAATTAATAAATTTCCATTTGGATAAGCCTGACAAAAACTGGCCCTTTGGTACTTACCTATTCCCTGAATAGTCGGAGTATGCCGATACGCTATCTTCCCCATCACTTCTTTCACCAAACCCCTCAAATCCTTCTTCTCCTTCCAAGCTTCTGCTTTCCACGGGTGTTAAATGCTCGTTGAGGAAGATGGACGGGTATGTCCTTTTGTGTCGTTGTATTCCATTTGGTGGATAGGTAGAATAAATTGACAAATGTTGCTTTGACTTCGGCGAGGGTGGATCACCAGCTGCGGGCGAATTTAAGACTTCATCCAAGTCTCCGCAATAGTCAGTGGTTGAGGTAGTGCTGTGGGATGTACTGTCCTGCTGTAGACAAGAAGAATGAAGAAGAGTTTGTATGAAGGGAGACGATTGCTAATCAGTAATTTTAACAGTTGGAAGGTTTCATAAAGCCTATCCCTCCTAGCCATTGTTATGATAATAGGTCACTTTAGTTTTGTAGATTATTATTATCTTGGGTCGCGGTGGAGTAACCCTAAACTTCACTCCACACTACTCCACTTGCATTTAATCATCTGACTTCACTTCTTGTGGACCAAAACAAAGTTGAGGGGGCCAAAAAGCTTACCTTAAGCAACAAATATCTAACTTTGCGAAAGAAGTCGTAACTAAGGGAACCTAAACTAACTGTTACAGTTCCACTTGAACCAATTCTAATCAACCATGAAAGCTGACTGCATGACAATATTGAAGATCATGTGGCACATGTATAACCTTTTGGTGAATGCCAGAAACATACTACCTGAACATAAATGCGCAAAGGAAGCTCTGTAAAAATGTGTTAGGGAGTAAAAAAGTGAAAAAATTAAAACGCCACAAGTTCTATGGCTTCACTTTTCTGCTACTTTTATTTTAGCAAGCACAACTAAGAGATGCGCTATCCAGACTACTAAGATTATTAACTGACCGGGACTGGGCTTTTAAAAACTGGAAACAATATTTAATGTATTCGGCCGTATTTCTTACATTCAAGAAAATTGGTAAAGTGATCTTTTAAGTAGTTGGTCAAAGTGTTGTGCTGAGACCCTGTGCATCAGAAATCTTACAAATCGCAGTAAAAATCACACATTTTTCGTTAAACCAGTATTACTTCTCTGGTCCAATTAGCAAGAATCTGGAAATACACATCATATAGTACAGAATCAATGGGATGAAGGTGAATCCAAGGCAGCCATTTGATTTTTAGAATTAGCTGTCTCAAAGGAATTGATGCCGATAAGCAGTAACTTGATGGCTACAAAGAGGCGATAAAGCTAGAAAGGAATACCCTGTTTAAAAACCTGTGTTTCGTTAACTGATGAACCCATTACAATTAGTTTTCTGAACCATTTTTTCTCAGACTGGTTGACTGTCTACAGCAATTTAAGAAAATCTATTATTTATTTATTTCCAAAATGCGATCGATAAGACCCTTGTATGAATAACATTTTACAAGACGGTGTCCTTGAAGCAACAAAGTAACTGACAAACTAGGAACTAACTATTAATTAAATATTAAAATAATTAGTCCTCTCGAAAATTTCCACGAAAATTTCTATTGCAATAAAGTTTCTTGTAATTTCCTGTCTTCCTTTGAACCCATATGATAAAATAAAAATTTAAAAAAACCAAATAATTGAGACAACAACTATTCATTAAAATTTTCAGCTGGCTGAGATCCAGCTTCTTAAATACGCAAATTAAACTGCCCATGTAATAGTAATAATGCAATACGTAACAGCATGTACCTACTCATTAAACATGAAATATACAAATGAGGTGGTATGAGCACATTAACAAGTCTTCATTAAAATGAAGACTTGTTAATATAAAAATGTGACGCTAATTCTTTGAAATATGTACACTAAAGATGCCATATGACATTTTAGAGAGAAAGAGAGAGAGAGAGAGAGAGAGAGAGAGAGAGAGAGAGAGAGAGAGAGAGAGAGAGAGAGAGAGAGAGAGAGAGAGAGAGAGAGAGAGAGAGAGAGAGAGAG
>RDPX01000002.1:8690429-8730555 GCA_003991215.1 Morbakka virulenta | reverse complement strand
AAAAAAAAAGCAAAAGTGGAACAAGTATAAAAGTGGGGGGGGATGTGTAGAACAAAAGGAGACAGAAGGCGGGAGCGAAAACAAGAGAAAGGGTGGAAAAGAGAGAGAGAGAGAGAGGGAGAGAGAGAGAGAGAGGAAGAGAGAGAGAGAGAGAGAGAGAAAGAAAGAGAAAGAGAGGAGTGAGAAAGAAAGAAAGAAAGAAAGAAAGAAAGAAAGAAAGAAAGAAAGAAAGAAAGAAGGAGAGAGCGAGAGGAAGAGAGGAATTATTCTTTTGAAATTTACATTGACGTATAGAAAAAAAAAATTTTCTCAACTAAAATATATTTAACAAATTGATTTTAGTTGTAAGCAAATTTCTACATAAATTTGTTTTCAATTTATGCCATACATTTACTACATAACTAAAAGCGTACATGGCATAACTATGCAATGCAAAAGAAAAGCAATATGAATAGTTAAAATTATTTATGAGCTCAAAAGATCACTCACCAATGATCATGGTACGGGAACTTCTGATGAAACTTTAAATGACCCCTTACCTAAGAAATGTGTTTTGATTGCATGTGTTGATACGGTTTTGGCACTAATGTAAATTTCTACAAACACTAAATAATGTAATTGCAAGTTTTTTGCAGTGTTTTAAAGTCAATCCAAACACATTACAGCTTCACAGTTGAAGAAATGAACCAACATACATGGTTGCAATGTTCAATTGTCTTAATCTTTTACCTCAATGTTGACCACTCTTGGCACAGACGATGCACAACCTAAAAAGTGTGTCCAGAAGTACATAAAATAAAATCTGTACCTTTACATCATCTTGTTTACAGTTGGAAATTGTTGTCATCTGCAACTGGTGCACTGTGCATCTTACCTTCTTACAATTTAAAACTATTTAAAGTTTGGGTCAGGTTTCCCCTACAGTATACTATTCAAAATACCTTAATATACAGATGAGTTTCCTAATTAATTAACTAAACTCATTCAAGCAATTGCCTCATTGACAAGCCTATGGTCAGCACTCTTGACAGTAACGGGTACTAACCAACCATGTTAGCATAAAAATTTCAGCAAATAATTAAGTAACGTTTGTCACAATATTCCCTAAATATTAAAAATTGAACTAATAAGCTCTGCACTCACCTCTTCAAAGAACCCCTCGCTGTCAGTGTATGATCTTTGCCTTGTTTGCTTCTCTAAGGTTATACTTGGTGTGCCTGAATCCAGACTTGTATCTATTGTCCTTTCTACAGTCATAAAAATAAAAGTCACAACAAGCGCTAACATTACAGTAAATAAACCGACCCACAAGACAGAAGAATATATAATAAAAAGCAAAATATCTAAAAAGGGAACAGCTTGCATTTCCACAAGCCTTTGCAACAACTCATAAAAACTATTTCTAGGTTTTGTCTGACAGGTCAACAAACAGCCCAGAATCACCAACAATAGGTAAAATGAATTATTAATTGACAAAAATATGAGACAAAGTGACTGCTTAACCCTCCCTCTTCAAGAAAAGTCCAAATTAATAGGCACAATTCCTCCTTATAAAAACTTCTTAGTTTGTTTCTGTCTTTTCAAAAATATTCAAACAGTCCCTGTAATGTCTGACCATTTCTGTATGTGCTTATTAAATGACACGATATGACAAATTTACGGAACATGGAAATAAAATCTACATTATAGTTTGTGTGGTCTTTCACACAGCTTGCTTAAAAACCTTTAAGGAACAAAATGAGAATACTTATCCCTAAAGACAAAAATCTATCACACAAAACAACGTACTTTGCTACGAAATCATATTTTGGAAAGTTTAATATTTCTGTGCAATGAAACTTTATTCCACATTTCAGTGATACAAATTAGTTGTATACAATTATTGTGGGTAGGGAGTGTCACATATCTATTGTTTCCTTCTTGGCCTTTAGCTTAAATCATGTACAGACACTTTGCTTAACTGATCAGGTGTAGGTTTCAGTCTTTGAGAGGCTGACAATTGTAACTTCTTTACAGGCAGTGCCTTTGTAATAATAAAAATAGAAGAGTTCCATTTCTTAGTGTGGAATTAACCTTTCAGTCCTTCTTATAGCCTTTTAAATATTATACCCAAGAAAAAAATCAAAATATTTTTTATACGTGCCATCAATAATGGGTATAGATATTATATGTTACACCTTGACCTTTAACAACGTAACAATTTCAAAGTCTCTCATGTTCATGTAAAAAGTGTCAAAGCCTGACCTTTAAAAGGTAACAATATAAGTCTATCAAGTCCATTTAAAAATATGATTTTTACTGCTAACTGATACTGATTGGTGCATATTTGGTTCTTAATCCACTATGGTCTTGACTGGGTCACCAAGAGGAACTGACACCATAATATTTGCTTTAGAGTTTTTAAGGTACTTTTTGATACTGCTGTTTTTATTGGTCAAGTCTTAGCATATAAAACCTGATAATACCAGGTTAATTTTTCCCAAAGAAGGTTGGGTGACTAGCTTGTAATACTTGGTTGGTAATCCCCGTGAGGTAGTGTTTCCATAAAACAATGGGTGTATCTGAACATTATCTTATATTTAGGGGCTGATGTTTTCCTTTCTTCCAATGGATCCAAAAAAAGTAAAAAATGGTATACAGAACCAAATGAAAAGAGCAGGAAACTGTTGGGTATGAAGGCTCAATCTAATTTGAACCTCAGAAAAAGGGTCATTCCTGCCTTGCACAGTCCCCATGAGATTGGAAGCAGATGGCGAAAACTTCTATACTGCGAGTGCATACTCCCCATACGAAGGAGGCTTAAATGGAGAAGTTCTGGAGAGACCTGGGCATGAAGATCACCCAGCTGCCAGTGCAAGACAAACTGTTTGTTGGAGGGGATTTAAAGGGGCATGTGGGTTAAGGAAACGTAGTAGATGCAAGGAATATGGGCAGGTATAGGCTTGGAAAAAGGAAAAGTTCTGGTGATGCCAGTCAGATTGACTACTTTACAGAAGATATCATCCAAAGGAAGTAATGGATTGCAGGGCTCTACCGGGGGAATGAGTAGCAACTCAAAACCGAATGGTGAGATGCACTTTGAAGATGACAACAAAAGTAAAGAGAGCAGGAAAGAGCCCTGCTAGGATTAGATGGTGGAAATTGCAAGACAAAGAGTGAAAGGTGCGATTTGTAACTGTACTACAAGAGAAATTAGTGTGTGGGGGGAGGGGGATTGCTGGTGAACTGGGAAACAACAGCTGAAACCTTAAGGGTAGCAGAAGGAATACTGGGAAAGAGCTGCGGAAGAAAGAAAAGGGATTAAGAAACATGGTGGTCGTCAGAGGAGGTTCAAGAAGAAATTTAGGGGAAAAGAAGAGATTCAAAGCCTGGTGCAGAGAGGGGAGTGACAGAAAGAAGCAGAGAGTACCTGGGTGCAAGGCAAGAGGCTAAAGTTGTCCCACCTAGGGCTAAAGAGGTGACATGGAAGGAAATATATGGCAACCTGAACATTGGGGGTGGAAGGAAGATGATTCTTGAATTAGCAGATGGACAAGGCTTCCAAGGATATCCAACAAGATGATCAAGGATGAGAATGGTAAAGTACTAAATGATGAAGATGATATTCTGGATAGATGGAAAGTGTATTTTGAAAGGTTGATGAATGAAGGAAACCCCAGAGAAGAGTGGGAAGCAACAGGGCAAGTCCATGAACAGGATGTGCTAAGAATTAGCAGTGAGGAAGCGAAAAAGGCCTTGAGAAGAATGAAGAACAGGAAAGAACTCAGACCAGATGAGATACCAGTGTGGAACGTCCTAGGTAAGCAAGGACTTGAGTTCCTCACATCACTGTTTAACAAAATCCTTGTGAGAAGTAGAATGCCAGATGAGTGGAGAAAGAGTTTCCTCATACTGATATTAAAAAACAATGGTGATGTACAGAATTGCTCAAACTATCAAGGTATCAAACTATAAATGATATAATGAAGCTCTGGGAACAAGTGTTAGATGGTAGGATAAGGAAAGAAGTGCAGGACAGTGAGCAACAATTTAGCTTGATGCCAGACAGAAGTACAGTTGACCCAATCTTTGCATTAAGTACAGTGGCAGAGAAGTTCAGGGAAGTTCAGGAAGAAGTGATTGCATATTCATTAATCTTGAAAAGGCATACCACAGAGTACCCAGAGATGTACTGTGGTATTGTCTACAAACCAGTTAACAATCTGTATGTGAGAGCTATGTAGGAGATGTATGTGGAATGTGAGACTGTGGTCCATAGCTCAGTGGGTGTAACAGAGCCATTCCAGGTCAAAGAAGGTTTGCACCAAGGCTTGGCCCTGAGTCCTCTGCTGTCTGTCATAGTTATGGACAAGCTGATGGATGATGTGAGAAGAGTCTGGCTGCACAACATGCTATTTGCAGATGACGTAGTACTGGTAAATAAGAAAAAGGATTAGGTGTAAAGGGAGCTTGAAAACTGTTGAGATAGATTAGAGAGAAGTGGGTTGAAGATCAGTAAAACAAAAACTGAGTATATGTGGATTGACAGGAAATTAAATCTACCACCAATAAAGATTGCTGGTGAAGATTTGCACAAATTTGAAGAATTCAAGTATCTTGGAGTGATGGAGGGAGTGAATAGGAAGTAAAGAAGCATATCCAAGCTGATTGGAACAACTAGAGAAAAGTGACTGGTGTTTTATGTAACAAACATGTGTCAGTTAAGCTGAAGGGCAAGGTGTACTAGACCTTGGTTTAACCAGCAATGTTGTATGGGATGGATATTTTGCCTCCCACCAAACGAGAAGAAAGCCAGTTTAATGTGGGAGAGATGCAAATGTTGCACTAGGCAAAGGGTGTAACCAGAAAAGACAAGATCAGAAATGAAGAGATCAGAAAAAAACTTGGGCATTGCAGAAGCCTCCAAGAACCTGCAGAGATAAACAGTATGTGGGAAAGAGGTGCATGTAGTTGGAGATACCAGCACAAAAAAGATGTGGGAGACTGAAGCACAGATGAAAGGTCAACATCAGAGAAGACATAACAGCAATGGGGCTCAGAATGGAAGATGCACAGGACTGCACACAGTGGAGATGCCATATTGCCACAACAATCACTGACATGGGAAACCTCAGAGAGAAAAAAAGAATGTTTTAAATACATGACCCTATTGAAAGCCCCTGGAGCTACTAAACACTCAAATGGTAATCTTTCAAATTGACCTTCACTAACGTAAGTGGATTCCCAAGCAATTAAGATTATTGTCTTTTGCACCTCTGTTTTATTTCAACTGGCATTGTAGCTTCCTCAAAAACTAATCTTAAAGGTACAGACTGCTATTTTGCTTCTACGATTTTTTTGTTAATCAAAATGTTTAACCCCTTTTCATGCATTGTCTTGGTAATAACTTAATAATTTTTGTCAATATCTCTTAGAGGTGTTGGTTTGGGAATGACAGCAAACATATTCTGTTATAAATTGCTTTCATTTGCCCCATCACCCTTGTGACATCATTTGCCTAGAAATCACCTCACTGCCTTATGATGTCTCTGTACATTGGCTCTGGTAAAAACCTTGCAGTTTCGCAGCTAGTGACCTTTGCAACTTGCATTAGTAGACATATAGCTTTAGTATACAGAACTTCTATCTTGCAGAACTCTTGTTATTAAAAACTAAAGGTCTGTTCTTAAAAGTCCAAAGACTTTTGTAAGTGTCATTGTTAAAAGGCAAACAAACAGGCTAAATAGTTCAACCTAAAACAAATACTTTCTTGTTACAGTAATGAGTAACTTTGGTTTACATTCCCTTTTCTATGTCTGAATATGGAGGCCTTAACTGTTACAAAATGCCTGGTTTTGTTATATTCACTATGTGATACTGCTGATTGCATGCATACAGATCAAAGCCTTTAATTCATAGCTGATGAACTGTGTATGTACCTTTTTAAGTCAAGGTATTGTGAAAAATCAATGTCAAGCTGTGTGTTATGTGCAAATCATTTGGATGTCAGTGCTTCTATTGCTAAGAATAAATAATCTGCCTACATCAGAATGGAGAAAAAAATCATGCCAGAGGCTTTACATTCCATACAATTCCTAATCAACAGGGCAACTAATAAGATCTCTCATCAATGCTTCTTTGGCTTCTCAAGATGATCAGTATGCAGGATGTCAACTCTAACATGGCTCAAATGGGGGAAATCAGTGTTCTTCAGCAAATTTGTTTGACAAAGTAAAACATCCATTAGTTGAAAACATTGAGCTTATTGATACAAATCCATCATATGCATTTATTAAGTATAATTATGGTAGAAAATCTAATGTATAACAATGTGATTTAGCTCCTTGTGCAGAATTCCCAACACAAGACATTTAACCTTCAACTTCAATTAATGAAACTCATGATGAGTTCTCCCTGGATCTGCCCCTAGAGGAAGTGACCACATCAATGGTACTGTCAAAACAAACATCATCAATCAACTAGGCCACCAAAACAACCAGCATGGATGAAAGATTACCAAGATTAATGATATACTGTACTATGTGTCGTCCTGAGTTCTATTAACTGATAAGTAATTTTTCATAAACTTAAGTGAAGGAGAATGACATGATTTAGAACTTTATCTTGTCTTGTGTTGTTAGGAAGGGGCTTTTTGTCTTTGTAATATTTTTAGGCTAGTACAATAATGGCTTTTCAAAGCCTTACATCTAAAAGGTTGACTCATCACAGACAAGGGAGATCCTTTTGAAAAAAGATAATCAATTTATTAGCATTCTTTCAGCTGTGTGTTTGAGAAACTGATCCACTTGTAACTTGTAGTGTACCTGGAAAAGGCAGGAACATTTATTGGATGTTTAAATATGTAAAAGTTTACAAAAAAAAATAATTTAAAGTGCTATACAGTGTTTCAATGTGATAAAATCAATATATTCATTACACTTTTAAGTAAATTCAAACACATTTACAAACCAAAATAATTTCCTCTAAAAACACCCCTAATTTTAGTGGCATGGATACAATAAAAAGGTCTGACTGACCTTATTTGTATATCTTGAATGGAAAATATAAGTTTTGGGGACAAAAAAGGAAAAATAAATAAAATAAAAATACAAATTAAATTTATGAACTTGGGGTTGCTTTGGTTAAATCATGAGTAAAATAAAGGATATGAGGTGTCTGTAGTACATACATCATCTTTTTCTCACTGTATATTTAGGAAAAAGTTTTCTTATCTTGTGTTCAAATGTGCTGAACTTGTGAGCTCCCGTCTTCTTGATCAGCGCTGCTGATCAATGTAATGATACAACAGTCAAGGGACTATATCTATTTAGGCCAATATCATCCTGAGCTATAAGTTCTGTATCTCATCTCCTGCATTAATTCAAACCTTTTTGGAATGCAGTGAAAATTTTCTTATTCTTGAATGATAATAACATGGATTGTGTGTAAAAACTGGTCTTTCAATCTCTTTTCACAACACCCACATGCAACAATGCCCTATTTTGACACAAACCTCTTTCCTTTTTCATCAACGCCCTTCCTGATGTTGCATCACAAAAATCCTTCTCATAATATTGACAGTGTTCAACTATATACCAAGTGTGGTGAGATCTGGAGATGGTCCTTAAAATTATGATGAAGTGGAGCAACAAATGGCATGTTGTTAAGAAAAAGTTAATTTCTGTGGGCCAATTTTGTAGTTGTTTAGGTAATTGTCAAGATATGATTGGGCAGTTTTAGTGAAGCAGTCATCTGTCAAGCTGATGGGTGAGCATTTACTTCCAAGCCATATTGTGACCATCATATTTGACTTGCTTAAGAATCTTTCCCTAAAAGAGAAAAGTACTTCCACATTACAGTAGCTTCCAGTAAGCAGTTGTGTTCTAACCCCTCTAACCCAAAAACAGTACCTTGCAAAAAGTTTTGTTGGGTTAATGTGTTATCTTAATGTCTTGAATGAATTCAGAAATGAATCTTGCAAGCAGGTGGGGCATAAAAATTCTTATTATCACTTTGCATTAAAAAATTATTTAAGTCTTTTCTACATATTCTATAACTCCCCTGTGTAATTGATTTAACAGTTTTCTCTTTCTCTTGCCAGGCCCATATGCACATAGCATAGTATATTGTTGTGATCATTAAAAAAATGCCACTGAATACTTTCACTTAATGTTTTTATTTATCGCATTGATTATAATTTGACAAAAAATATAAACAAAATAATGTGTAAACCATGTTCTGACCTAATGATATATTTTTCCAACTTTGGCAAAAGTCTTCAAATGTTATTCTGCCATTTCCTTCACGGTCCAGCCCTTTCAATGTAGCTTCCAACTCCTGTGAGAGAAAAATTATTAGCCAATTTGTTTACAAACTATATTTATGTATTACCAAGAAATTTCACACCTTCCTGTCTAACATAAAGATCTAGCATTAGCAAATAAGCATATTTACCTAATAATCTTACAATGTTTTTAAAGGTACAACAAAAAACAAACACTTTTATGAAACATCAGGAGGAACTTTTATACTACAACAAAACACTTCCAACACAAATTAGGTTCCCATGGAGTCAATCATCATAGTATTGAAATTTTGCTTGAATGACTAGAGATCGTTTTTGCCTCCTTAATGTATTGTTTTGGTGGTGGTTAAGTCTTTTGAAACCATGGATATACAGGTATCTTTATTGGTCATATTTTCTCTATTGAAAGTTGTTCATTACATAGGTTTCAGTGAAATCATGGTCTTTCCACCATTTTGTTCATCTTTGATGACATACCTTTCATTGTATTCAATAACTGATCAATAGTAACCATACAAAATCAGTCCAAAATAACTAATCTTGCCTTCCTCCAACCACCTTCTATGCAAGTTGGAACAATCATTTTTACTTTTGCAAACCACAAAGAAATTGAGAATGTGAGTTAATGTAAGTTATGTATGAAAAAACAATAGCAGTGGAAGTTTTACAAAAGTGATACACAGAAAATACTTCTTACTCTTTGAAATTCTTCAGGCAAAACCATGTACATATCAAATGAAACACACACCTTCAAATGGCACATGACAAGGAAAACAAACAAGTCATTTACAAATAATTACTCGTATAAGTAGTTTCTGTCTTAATATTGATGCAAACTATTAACCAACTGTTATTGTTTGACACAAATTCAATTTAAGTAAGTGAGTAAGAATAATGTATACAAAAAGAAAAATTGACCTTCAGACAATACAACATATCGGTTCCAAAAGATGAATAACACATGTCAATGACATCATGTAAAGTCAAAGAAAACTTGTGATGTAAAATGTGAAATTCGTATTCAAAAAATGTACAGTATAATGGTTAAGTCAGGTTATGGACAAAATCTGATTAGCATGTCCATGTGAGTGAAGCAAGCCAAACAATGAAGAAAAGTTGATTGACATTTTATATCTATTAAAGACAAGTGTGCCTTACCTTGCAAAGCACCTTACTGTGACAAGATTGTCAAATTTTGATATATGTGAGACACACATAAAACAAGGTTGTGTACATATACACAATAACCTTGTTTTATGTCTGTCTATATACCAATAAAGGTTAATACATACTTTTTAAAGATATCAATAAATTTCAAGATTAGACTCAAGCCGAGTTTAGTTTTTTCACTTCTTATACAACAGTTAAATTATATACCAAATCTAGAGGTTTTAAAAACACTGGGGCTTTAATTGGGTCATAACACACACAATAAAGCCATAGCCCAAATGGCCCACATGTCCAGGATCCACAGGATAAAATCTAAGAAATTTTTCTGATTCATATTATAAATAACATTAAATGGAAAAATATTAAATAGAACAATTAGCAACACATCACACAGTATAGTACACTATGTATCATCAACACAAAATATACGCACAAAAAAATTTCAGTACTAATGAAAAAAACATTTTACATTTATAATACAAGATGACGCATTGTAATGCTGTTAGCATTTAATTTTCAGACAACATCATTAACTTCATTTATCACCTCATGTGAGACCATAAGTTGGTGTTGAAGGGGAAAACAGATCCTGTGGTCCAAAAGAAGATAAAAGCTATAATGTCAAGCAGTACCAGTAAAATGTCACTACCCAAAATACAATAGGATGTTATCAATTCATCAACCAAATGGCTTGTTGTTCATGCTCTGCAACCCCTTGCCACTGTGGCTAACCCATCTTTCAGGAATGTGTTGGCTGCATTGGTGCCAATCCATCAGCCTGTATCTAAAGCCACAATGATACTCCTAATTGGCTTAAAACAAAAGAATCTTAAGGCCAAGAAACTGGGTAAGATTCACCTGATCGAGGTAGCCAGAACATACAACTCATTGATTTTGGCCAACACAGAAACTCTTAGACTCTTGACTGTATGCTACATCACAGACAAATGGATGATAAAATGTTGGGTATAAGTGACAAAAGAGATTTATGAATCTCATACTTAGAGAATATTGCACTACTCTGAGAGGTGTACAGGAATGGTGGCAGTTTATAGACTCAACACCATGGTCAGAAATTGCATCCAATGAGGTCAAAGCAATTCCTATTCCAAAAATGATCATATTTTCCATATAATGGGCATAATCTGACCAAGTAGTCAATTGTGGACTAAAAGAAATACCCAAGCATCTGACCAATGGTAGGGCAAAAGCAGCCTGATTCCACAGACATTCTCTGGCTACTGGAATGCTCAGTCACTCCAACAAGATGAACCTCAACATCTGAAATGCAAGGCCTGCATGCACTTGCTGATGACTGGACATTTACATGGGCTACAGATCTGGTGAAAAAAGCTGCTGCAATCTGCAGAGCAGTGTATTCTGCATTGTATAATGCATATTCTAGGTTCATTTAAAACTGCAGCCATCAAATCAAGTCATCAACACTTGGTAAGATATTACTTTGATTAAAATTCCTGGAAATAATCCAGTAGGGGAATAAATACCACTTGGCACTGCATACCATAGGAAGCAGGGATTAGGAAGAACAGTCAGAAAAGGAGGACCTCATATTGGACCTTCTTGTGTCAGTTTCCATGCTTTAATGAGAGATGAGCTTATCAAACAGAGCTTGACAGAATCTATAAAAAAACTCTGCTTCACTGAAATTTTCTCAGCTACTTCATTAGTGCTACCCATAATCATGGCAAATAATGATGGTGATGATAGTGGCCAATGACAAATGAAACCAAACACTGAGGGTCTGGCTGGATGACTCAATAACACAGTATTTGTAAGAAAAGAATTTTTTTTGTTATATCTAAGAATCAAACCACACAAGAAGTAAACAGATAANCCCATATTGGACCTTCTTGTGTCAATGACCTTTCTCACCCCTAAGAAGAGAGCTTTAATGAGAGATGAGCTTATCAAACAGAGCTTGACAGAATCTATAAAAAACCTCTGCTTCACTGAAATTTTCTCAGCTACTTCATTAGTGCTACCCATAATCATGGCAAATAATGATGGTGATGATAGTGGCCCATGACAAATGAAACCAAACACTGAGGGTCTGGCTGGATGACTCAATAACACAGTATTTGTAAGAAAAGAATTTTTTTTGTTATATCTAAGAATCAAACCACACAAGAAGTAAACAGATACATGCTACTTGACCACCAACACCAACCACAGACCCGCTTAGTTGGTGGCAATGAAAACTATGTTTTCCCCCAAAAATGTAGCCAAGGTTACCAGAAAAATACTGCCTGTACCAGCTTTATCAGTGCCGTCAGAAAGCACCTTCTGTCTGGGTGGCAAAATTATAAGCAAGAGGAAAACCCAATGGTCCCCAGTGAATGTTGATGCTCATATTTTACTACAAAATAAAAAGCCAAAGAAGTAATTGCCACTAAGACAGGGCAACTATTATGAGCTGATGAGACAATGTTTTACGTAATTCACCAGAATCATCATCTACTTTTCTGTTACATTTTTACAATTAGTTTTATTGATTCAATATGAGCCCCTTCAATTCTGATGCAATCACCAGAGTAGAAAATGGCCTGGGGACTTTTTGCAGGCATACCAAAGTGCAGTGTGCAATGCAATCTGGTCTACTAAAGTATAAACCCAAAAAGTATTACCTAGTATTAAGATGTAAAATGTTGATAATAAGTACAGTGAATAGCTACACAAGTAAACAAAAGCCAGGAGTGACAGTATACAGACAAATGGTTTAGTCCAATATATATGTAGCATATAAATGTAATTAAATTTAGGTTTCAAATTTAAATTTCATGTTAAAAACTGATATGGAATCAATAATGAAATCAGAATCCATTCAATAACCAACCCTTGTCATGAGAATTCAGTAGAATGCTATCAGCTACTTATGAAAATAGTCATATGAATCCCTGGGTATTCTTTTTTTTAAGTCATTTGTGAATGACATCTATTTTAACAGAATATTGTTTGTTATCATGATGGTTGCCTGCCAAGTTTCTTCATGACCAGCATGCAATTACCAAGTGTTTTAAGAACATAACTTTTATACTCATTGTCCTGGTGAACCTGGTTTGGGTCTTTTAAAATAAAATATGGTGAGCTATGCAAACTTAACTCCAAACTTAAGTAGCTTGGATAGATCATTTGTAGAAAAACACATTGGGACTCTGCTAGCAAAAACGCATTCATACCAGCAGTATGTGATCATCAATTTGGAGCTGTTATTCCATTCTTGAACCCATTGAAATACCAACACATTTCAATGGCTGGCTAAGGCTATCTGGTCTCTCTGGACACGTAACTCTTCTGTGATGGTGGCTGGGCTAGGGTAGGAGTTAATATCATACTTATGCTCACAGTAAGTGCATCCAGATATATTTGTCAATGGAGAATCCAGAATTTCAATAGAGCACTAAAACTGTAAACCACTTTATAAAATCATTTTATTACCAGGAAGCAACTAAGGCTCCTTCGTTTAGCAAATGGGCTTTCAATACAGAACTATTGTTCTCAGATAAAACAAAAGCATTGAACAGTTGAAGCTAATTATACTGTAGCCACAGGTTATTTGGTCAGTCACATGCTTACAGTGAAATCCATTTTGGATGGATGCAACACTACCACTATTTTTGTTAAAACAAATAGTAGACCAAATCCACTACCATAACATGGAAAGTTGTGACTAATACATGTGAGCACATCTGGTGCTTTTTTGTGTTTAAACATCATATTCCCAGTAACTGAAGTTCAGATGGTGCCCCTCTGAGGAGCTTGGTCTTACCAGTGAGGAATTTCTTGGCAGGATGCTCTTCCTGACTTCCTGGCAGGATGCCCTAAATATATTTGTGGCTACATCTCTCTTTTCAAATTAATACCCTTTTCACTAAAATTTAGTTCAAGATATTAAACATCTGCACACAGTGGTTTTCTTAAAGAATAAAAAGGAAGATAATTTAGAGAGGTCGTGGCATTTGGTGAATATAATAAAAATTGCTGTCTGCAAGGCAACTAGACAGACAACAGAACAAATTGAGGAATGGAGAAAAGCCTCTGATAACCACGGCATGGGACTCAATTATGTCAAGATTATATATATAATTTCATACAAGTAGATACCCTATCACACTTGATAGGGAGGGTATTGTAGCCATAAAGGCCTTTAAGTACCTGTGTTTAAGTACCTGAGGAGCCATGGCTTAATGGTTAGTGCAACAGCACAGTAACGAAGAGTTCCAGGTTCGATTCCCCGAGCTGGCGAGGAGAATTTGGAACTTTACAAAAGGAAAAAGCCATTGGTTGGCATCAGGAAGGGCATCCGGTAAAGAAATTCCTCATTGCCAAATCAAAGTCCCTCTGAAGGGCACTGTGTGAGCCCCAATTTTTTTTTTAATTTTCATCCAACACATGCTAGCATGTAAAACGGATGTTAAACCGAATATGATGATGATGATGATTTCTTCAAGTGAATGGGGTGATCTGGTTTATATCAATAACAGAAAGAAAAATTCATGCAACAGCTGGAAGATGGACAAGCAAGGCATTTTAGGTCAGGCAAGAAGTTACCTGTCAGGCCTCAAAGAAAAATTTATAAAACCATAACTAAACCAGCCACAATGATGGATGTGAACATTAGATAAAAAGGATAAATACCAAGAAAAAAAATTAAGCATCATGCAAATGGTGGTCAATAAAAACCTGACATTGTTATTGCTTCGATATTTTAAACAATTTCAAGAACTGTTACAATCCAAAAGTATTTCAAAATTTCACAATGTACTTTAAGGCAAGCTGTAAGCTTCTTTGCAAAACCCATAGCTTATCTCAGTGGAGTCATACAGTACCCTTTCAAAACAACTGCATTAAATAATAGCTGAAAGAAAGTTGGCTCATGGTTCAAGGTAAAATAATTTTTGACTGCCCTCGGCACAGATGGAAGAAAAGTTGAATATGCAGGTATAATTTCTTGAATTGGAATACAATTAAATCGACATGAAAATTCAAAGTGAAATGCTGGTTAATCTTACGGATGCAATCTGAAGGTTAATAACAAAACAAAAACTGATCAGGGTCACTTGACGTAAGTGGTGTTAATGGGTAACTTGTGCCTCCTTGAGGAAAAGGGCATTGTTCTCCGCCTGATATTGAACTCACAAACCTCAATTGGTCTTATCCGGAATTAGCCATTTGTGTGGTTGACTCATTCTCTTATTGTGTTTACCTAAGTAACGAGTAATTTCTTTGAATTAAATGACCTTGGCTGTTTTTCTTAGTGCTATTGTCTATGCTCACTACAAGAAACAAAAACAAAACGCCAAAGCTAGGAACCTTTTTGTTTTCATACTGCAATGATAAAATACTTACAGTACATAACAAGTTACAAATTTTTAGTTAAAAACCCCAACAAACCACTTAGTCTCTTAATCAAACTCGATCTTCTTATATAGTGGTACCCTTAAAATTATAATTCAGCTCTGAATTTTTATTTATTTCAGAAATACTGAGACCAAGAACCACTGCAGCCAATAATTTCATTAATACACAACAAAATAAAACGTTGCGAAATTAAAACCAGTAATAATCATAAAAATTTATGTGCAAAAATTTAAGACGCACGGTCCTTAAAAAACAAGTATTGATCGAAGCACTGTGTTGCTTGTTATTTCCGTGAATTCTTTACATGGTTCCTTGTTAACCAAGAGTCAATATAAATTACACTGGTAACTGTTCGGCGTGTGGAGTCCTATATAAAAACTAGTCCTCATCGATGTTCCAAAATTAAATGTAAAAGGTGTGTAAATTTTTGTCAACCTTACGATCTGAGATTTTAACAAAGGGGTGGCTTTTTGGCCCATGATTACAGATCTCAGAAAAAGGTTCCTTTGTAGTAGTAAACATGTTCAAAGAAACTTCATTAATATCATATAACCTGTAGACGCCACTTGCACTTTTTAAAAATTTCATTGAAATGAGGTGAATTTTCAAGTACCATGTCAATGAATGGGTGTTTTTATCAAATATTCTGAATTGGATGTGTACCAGTTTTTAAGTAAGAGGGCACCGGCCGGGGGGAAATTGTAATCGTGGCAGACTTTCAAACAGTCAAGAAATAAAACCAGCATCTGTAAGTAGCCTTTAAGGAAACTTTAGTGAAGGATACTTATTTATTTCGACAATTAACAACGACAAAGGATGTAGAGATTTAACTCAGTTTACACCATGGTAGATTTTGGAGTTAATGAGTGTACAAACGTTGCAGTACACCGAAAAAAATCAGAATACATTAAATTTCAATCCAGGCAGTGCCGAAATCTGCATGCAGAAAACTAAGCAACTAAGTTAACCTTGGGATTAAGGCATATTAAGAGGTGGATCGATTTTGCTACCTTGGCGATTATGATGTGCAGGTGCTGGTATCAAGTTAAGCTCCAAAATCAAGATAAACCTTGTAATGTCAGGTAGGGTAATATTTGTCTCTTTTAATCGACGAAGCTTTTGTCAGAAGCATCATCCTTTCTGAGTGTCAAAAAAACACTGAGATCATTCTTTTTCCCCTTTTCCCCGCTGCCATAAAAAGCTGTGAAGGAGTTCTTTTCCGCGTAGGTATGAATTCGCATCTTTATAATGACCAACCAAGGTCACTACACACATACCCTTAAAATCCCACAACACACAACGCATGGTAAAAATAACTTGTCATACATACTATTCAAATTTGTGGGTACCCAACAATGCAATACCCGCCGGGCTCAAATTTCACATTCCCAAACACCAAAGCCTACATGATGCAAATTACCCTTGATCTGCACTAAAGTTAGTATAATGCCCAAAATATCTAAAGTCACTCAATATATTATACCCAATCCTTCCTCTTATTTTATTTCAGTGCTCTGAGTCATGCACCCAATCCCACCCAACGGGCCCAGGAGCAACAAGGCCCTGTTAACCTTGATTCAATTAAAAACAGCGAATCTGAAGAAGGAAATATGATTTATGATTTCATTTTGTCTGGTTGGCAATCATGCTTCTGATAAGCAAATAGACAATGCAACATCTCTAGTATTTTGTAATTCTTTTTTGAAAGTTTTAGTCAAATGCAACGTTCTCTGATTCCTCTGATTCTATCTTCCAAAGAACAGTGTGGATTTTCGAAATCAATACACAAAAACTTGTCGTTCATGAGAGGCTTCAACAGATATTGCGATTGTTCAAGAAGGAAGTAAAGTAATGTTGTGCAACCACACTGGAAGTTCGCTGCCTCAAACAAACAATACATTAAAAGTGTACAAAATTTTCGTCTTAAAAACAACTACCTAAAAACAACTTCGTCAAATAATCAACCCTTCTGAACATCTCACTCACTTGATGGTCTTCTCCATTGTTACTATGTTGTCTTCCAAGTGTTATTAAATCTTGAAGTCTTACAAACCCATCTCCGTTAAAGTCACATGCATCAAATACTGGTTTAAGAAAACCAGTTAAAGAGGCTTGATCCTCCATCTAAAATCTCCTGTAATAAAGGAGACAGCATAGCCCTTTAAACCAAACGAAAACGCTTTGAAAGTGTTTACAGAAAACGATACCACAGTGATGAATCGACAACTGATCGTTCGGTGTCTTGTTTCTTGTTGACATAGCTGCTGTGGATGCTACAGCGCATGCTCAATCTCTTGGGATTCTGTTCCCTAAGTGAATTTTGTGACGGGTGTCACAGAATCGTCATCCCAACGGAATAAACCACAGTGAGAGTCAGGTGAAAAGTTTTTATAAATTGTTACGTAACCCGAATTCGAAGGTAGATGTTTATCCTGAAGAGTATTTTTTAATACAGTGTGCCGTGTGTTCTAACTTTTGCCTCTTCTTCTCAGGCCTAAAATGGTTAGACTAAAAGGAGGATTCACAAAAAGATAGGAGCCTGGATACCCCCAAGTCTTTTCTTTTGTGGTGTGGGGTCAGTATTTGATGTGTCAGCTCAGTTATGTTATTCTGTAACTATTATCCTGTTTCTCGTACAGAGACATGGTAGCAGCTTGATACACGTTCATATTCTATAACATCAGTGTTTCAGGACACATTCCCAGCATTCCACCCTGCCCTTCACAACGAAACGACCTCTATTAATTATTTTAGAATTTATCACTGAGAACATAAACTCTAAGTTGCAGCTATTTTACAAATGGCTCGTGATGCTGATAACAAAGCTATACAGTATGAGTTTGACATATATTGTATGAAACATTTCTGGGTTTGTACAGGGCATACCCACAGGATTTGGCCGTCTTTTTATTGCTTTAACAATTCAAACTTATTGCTCAGTGTTTCAGATAACGCAGGTAATTGCGGGATGAGTTATGAAATGATAGATAATTTTGACTCTAGATTAGGGCTGCTATGTTTGACTCACTGAATTAACGCACAGCAAGTCTCCTGAAGCTTTGGTCTGGTATGATAGAAATATCAGTCCTTTACGTTTTTGACACTCAATGCTTTTTGTTGTAAAGCTGTAGAGAAGCTTCAAGGCTACAAACAAAAGCTAGGCCAGCACTTGTGAAGGGAGAGAAAATCTCTAAAATTGTTGTGACCACATCTTGAAGGCGCTATAAAGGAGGTTAGTAACCCATTTTTGTTTTTTTTTATCGTCTTGTTGGCTTGTCATTTGGTAGATTGTTGTACTCTGTAGAAACACTGTAAGAAGGAATGTCTCCCGTAAGGGGCCATTCACATATTACGTCACACTAATTTTGGCATTTGTGGACACCCATCCACCCTTTGTCACACTTTGTCACAAAATCAGAACTACCCCCCACCCCATGTGTGATGTCACATTATGAATTTTAGTAAGATATTTTTCTGCTTTTGTAATAATGTGTCTACTATGTTCACATTTTTCTACATCATCATCTCTCTCTCTCTCTCTCTCTCTCTCTCTCTCTCTCTCTCTCTCTCTCCTCTCTCTCTCCCTCTCTCTCTCTCTCTCCTCNCTCTCTCTCTCTCTCTCTCTCTCTCTCTCTCTCTCTCTCTCTCTCTCTCTCTCTCTCTCCCTCTCTCTCTCTCTCTCTCTTAAAAATTTGTTATCCAACAGCCAAAGTTGAGCCCACCTGCCTATATCAGGGCTTTTCTGAAAACAAAGATTGGGGACAAGTGCAAGTATTTGATTTGGACCTATACAATTGTACAAAAAAACCCACTATGAATGCAATCATATGATGAACTGGGCTGAAATTTCAACAGGAGTGTCAATTCCTTCAATATCTAAGTCGTCTTCATCAACCCATTCTAGTTCCGAAGTTTTGGAGAATTTGACACATCAACTCTTGCTGCCAACAGCAACTTTGGTGTTGTTATAGGGGTATGGATTGTTGCTTCAAGACAGGAATTTCCATGGCTTTTTAGTGATTTTACAGAGGCAAAGTAGCCCCACATTATCTGCAGGTTCTCTTGCCAATGACATCTTGAACTGAAGGGCAAGCATAGTCATAAACATAATTCTTGGGAACAACCATCTGTGTTTTGTCCAGGGACTTAATTACAAATAAAGAAGGAAAGCTACCTCCTTCTTAATCAGACAGCTTTTGTTTTACAAGTTCGGCAAGAGCGTAATGACTACTTTTGGCAGCAGCTTTCATCGCTTGCCATTCTATTGTGACACCCTGCTGAACAGCTTTACCATTCAGGTTTGGCTTACATCTTTTGTAGCCTTCTATCAAGGAAGTAAAAAGTTTCTCTCGGTTCATGGAGGCAGCCATGTTGTCATTTATTGTGACTGTGACCAGGGGCGGATACAGCAATTTCAATGTCGGGTCACGTTTAATTACGTCCTCCTTCAAAAGCATGTATGGTTTGATATTTGCTTCTGAAAACGTTGCGAAGTGCAGCGATTGTTTGTTGAGTCACAGAGTTCAGCGAAGGATCTGAAACATGTCTGAAGATATCGAAACACAAGTTATCATCTAAATCAAGCAGGGGGGTATGTTTCGTCTTAACTCGATTGGAGCACTGTCACTGCTTCCTCACCGTTGATGGTGTTAACGCGTTACGTTATGAGTCAAAGATCAAAAAAGAAATTTTGTTTTGCAGGACTTGTAGTTAACAACCTGAACATGGTTGACAGTTATCTTTAGGAAGAGTGTCTCGACTTAAAGAAAGCATGCGGTGTGCGTAAGGACGGTGCATCGTAAACGATGGGCGTTCGATCTCATTGCACGTTTTATGTACTGTATTATTTTTAGACAGGAGTTACCTTCGTGCACTGTTACATGGGCCTAAAAAACAGTCTTTGGTGCCCTTATGAAGGCAAAAATCACATTAAGTGTTATAAAAGCAAGAGTGTTTTGAAAACAACGCTAGGAAATGGAATAAATTCGTGAGAACTTGCTATTTTATACGTCTATTCAGTAGCCGCTGAAGTGAAATGTTGCCTGTAAATGTTCAGCATTTGGGATGAGATAGCAAAATTTCTTTATGCCAACAATAGGGAGGATCTTAGTGTTGATTGAAAAGATGAGCAGAAGTTAACGTACTTGGTTGATAGATTCACTGAAATGAATAAATCTTGAACTGCAGGGTAAAGATAACCTTGTTATGGATATGGTACAAACCATTTGAGTCTTTCTTAAAAAGCTTGGAAATCGGTATTAAAACATTTCGAATAACTTTTTTTAAGCTGACTCGCATGTGGTGTGTAAATGGCACTGTACGTATGGAATCTAGCACATAAAATTGAACATATTCAAGCGCTGCAAAGTTTCATCACTACTTCCAGGATTCAAGCTCGGGTTTGATGGTACAAAAGGTCCGCAGTCCTTTCAAGGCATACGTGACATCATTTCGGATGACGATACGGAAGGTCAATCTAAACTCCCGGTTCTGCGGACAGATAAAGGGAGCAGCATGAAATTCAAAGCTGCCTCGCTCTCAGAATTCTGGTTTTCCTTCAGCCAGTTAGACTCAATTCTGAACGAAGTGCAACAAAGGAGTTGCTCCCATTTTATTTCGACGTACCTTTGCTCGGCAGCCTTATCAACAACATTGTATTGTAAATCAAATGAAAAATTTGCCATCGTCTCAATGAGTACCCTGACGCATGCTGCTGTTCTGCAAGAACCAAACATCAAGTTTAAACTCTAAAGAAAAGATTTACTTCACCCATCCCACTTATGTGGTGTTTATTGTGAATTTCCTACCAAATAATCAGGATTTATTAAGTTTTATATTTGTTTGGTGAATGCTTCTTTGTTTTATTTTTTTATAAGTGAAATTCGTTATCATAGCTGTCATTATTGTTTTTCATCATTATTGTTCTAAAGGGGCTGAAGAAATACTTCTTCTTTCGTATGCGTTACACATCCATTTTCATCAGCATCTTATGGAATTCTTCTTCCAACACAATGAGACAATGACAATGAGACAGAAACGGCCAACCACCTCCTGCGATGTGCCGGTTTCATGGACAGCGAAGAAATACTGTCTTTTATTAACGTTAAGCTCAGTGCTATCAAAAGTCTAAATAAGTTTCTTCATTACATATTTTCTCAATGCTTGATATTCATATTGCACTAGATTAATATCGAAAACTTTGTAATGTAAACTGTTGCTTTTACTTGTCATTTGTCCGTTAAATCTACGATCAGTGCTCAGCCACACAAACCTTGTTCTTCTTTTGACATGATGTCACAACACTTTGGTATTTTTCAATATGTTACTGGCGTTCCTCACTTTTTTATTAATACCCATTTTAACTACTGACTTTCACAACTCTTGTGCCCTTTAACTTTAACACAAGAGAAAATTGAATAAGACTGTCCTCTCATTTTTACTTTAGATGCTACAATTCGTCCAAATGTATTGCCGTATAGCGACTCTTATCTTTAAAAATTTCAAAATTAAATATTTTATCGTTCTTGACTTTAGTTTTCCTTATGCCTTATAACTCTATACTTGGTCCTTTGCTGTTTATTCTTCACTTCAACAAAGCTTAAAAGCAATTAATAATTTGCAATATGTTTACCTATGTTGGCGACAGCATAATTTACTACCATGACAATAAATACAATTGATAAGTTCTTAATACAGAATTCAATTACCTGTCAAACTGGCTGAGATAAAATTAGATGATCCTAAATTTCAAAAGGGATAAAACTTATGTCATAGTTTTTTAAAACCTAAAATCGTTTATCGAAGGCAGGAAATGGCATTAATATTTAACACCAGACTTCAAGTCAGTATTAATGAATCTTACGATTACCTTAGCATTAAAGTAAATACATCATTGAAACTGAAGTAACGCTTCCAATCTGTTTCCAAGAAAATTTGTACCAGACCCAGACTACTACATGAAAAATAATCACATTTGATCAATGCATCTTATCTTCATATCTACCAAGAGTTCATCGTGCCAAGAATGATGTATTATTCTCTAACCAATCATTTATACTTATCATATTGTTGGAGTCTGATATCATTACTGGAACCCAGTCAAAAAAGAATAGTCGACATTGATGAATGGCTATTCCCGTCTATCGACCAGGTGCACAAAAGAAAAGTCTGCAAGTTGGTTCGTAAATGTTAGATGGAAAACTAGATAGCTTGACTAGTTATTTTGAGATAATTTTATACAACAAAAGAACAAGAAAAAAAAGTTTCTACGATAGATTTGACCCGAGGGGACGAAAGGGTTTTGGACACAAGTACACAACAAGCTTGCTTATTTATTTACCTATTTACTTATTTACGTATTTACTTATTTACGTATTTACTTATTTACTTATTTACTTATTTACTTATTTACTTATTTACTTATTTACTTATTTACTTATTTACTTATTTACTTATTTACTTATTTACTTATTTACTTATTTACTTATTTACTTATTTACTTATTTACTTATTTACTTATTTACTTATTTACTTATTTACTTATTTACTTATTTACTTATTTACTTATTTACTTATTTACTTATTTACTTATTTACTTATTTACTTATTTACTTATTTACTTATTTACTTATTTACTTATTTACTTATTTACTTATTTACTTATTTACTTATTTACTTATTTACTTATTTACTTATTTACTTATTTACTTATTTACTTATTTACTTATTTACTTATTTACTTATTTACTTATTTACTTATTTACTTATTTACTTATTTACTTATTTACTTATTTACTTATTTACTTATTTACTTATTTACTTATTTACTTATTTACTTATTTACTTATTTACTTATTTACTTATTTACTTATTTACTTATTTACTTATTTACTTATTTACTTATTTACTTATTTACTTATTTACTTATTTACTTATTTACTTATTTACTTATTTACTTATTTACTTATTTACTTATTTACTTATTTACTTATTTACTTATTTACTTATTTACTTATTTACTTATTTACTTATTTACTTATTTACTTATTTACTTATTTACTTATTTACTTATTTACTTATTTACTTATTTACTTATTTACTTATTTACTTATTTACTTATTTACTTATTTACTTATTTACTTATTTACTTATTTACTTATTTACTTATTTACTTATTTACTTATTTACTTATTTACTTATTTACTTATTTACTTATTTACTTATTTACTTATTTACTTATTTACTTATTTACTTATTTACTTATTTACTTATTTACTTATTTACTTATTTACTTATTTACTTATTTACTTATTTACTTATTTACTTATTTACTTATTTACTTATTTACTTATTTACTTATTTACTTATTTACTTATTTACTTATTTACTTATTTACTTATTTACTTATTTACTTATTTACTTATTTACTTATTTACTTATTTACTTATTTACTTATTTACTTATTTCTCGTCATCAACGAAGATAGAAATATGGCTAGGGCGCTCCCCGTAAGCGACGCGCAGCATCCCCCATGTGCTATGAGAAGAGGAAGGGGTGTCGCAAAGTGTCCGTTTGCGACTAAAGAGACAAGGACAATTTAGTACCGTCAGAATAGGCAGTTGGAATGTAAGTAGTATGACAGGGAAAGGAAGGGAGATAACAGATGTGATGAGGAGACGGAAAATAGACGTCCTCTGTGTACAGGAAACAAAGTGGAAAGGAAATCGTGCCAGAGAGATTGGAGAAGGATATAAGCTGTTTTATTATGGAAAAGATACCCGTAGGAATGGAGTTGGCATTGTATTAAGTGAGTCAATGAAGGCGAGTGTGCTGGAAGTTAGAAGAATAAATGACAGAATCATCTGTGTAAAGGTAATCATGGCAAAGGGCATGCTGAATATCATGAGTGCTTATGGCCCACAGGTAGGATGTAGAGATGAGGAGAAAGAGCGATTCTTTGAGAAGTTGGATGATCTGGTTAGAGGGATACCAACGGAGGAGATAGTAATCATCGGTGCAGACCTAAGTGGACATGTGGGAGCAGATCAAAGGGGATCTGAGAGGCACCAAGGGAGATTCGGTTACGGGAGACGGAACGAGGAGGGAAGACGTATCTTAGAGGCATCTGAGGTGCTAGACTTGATGGTTGTTAATGCATGGTTTGAAAAGAGGAAAGAACATCAGATAACATACAGTAGTGGGGGAAATAAGAGCCTAATTGACTATTTGATGACTAGGCGAGGACATAAAGGCATGGTAATGGACTGTAAAGCGATTCCTAGTGAACCGGTGGTGGCACAACATAGACTCTTGGTAATGGGTGAACAGATCAAGCAGAAGAAGAAGCGAATGGAAAGGAGGAGAGGAAAGATCCAAGTGTGGAGGTTGAAAGATCCCTTGCAAGCAGCCGAATTTAAAGGAAAAGTAAGTGAGAGAATGAATCGAAGTGAAGCAGATGTAACAGTTGAAGATGAATGGAATACTGTGAAGAATATTCTTGTAGAAGAGTCTGTTCGAGTTTGTGGCGGACAGAAGCCTCAAAAGCCAATAAACAGAGAAACGTGGTGGTGGGCAGAAGAAGTCCAAACTATTGTGAAGAAAAAGAAGGAAGCTTTTAAGCAAATAAAAGGAGTAGGAAGTGCAGAAGCAATAGAAGAATACAAGTCATTGAAAATGGAAGCAAAGAGAGCAGTTGCAAAAGCAAAGGCACAGAGTAGCGAAAGATGGTACAAGGACTTCAAGACAAGAGAGGGACAGAAAAAGATTTTTAAAATTTCGAAGGCAAGAAACAAAGCTATATCTGATGCAGGGGACATAACTGTGGTTCAGGATGGCGATGGAAAGATTCTGACAGGAGAAGATGATATTAAAAAGAGGTGGAAGGAGTATTTTAATGGACGTATGAATACTGAAAATGAGAGGGAGGAAATTGAGGAGCAGGCAACGGTTGAGCGCCCAGAAGGAAGCATCAGTGTAGAAGAAGTTGAAGAAGCATTGAAAACAATGAAAAATGGAAAAGCGGAGGGTCCATCAGAAGTGACCAGTGAACTGTTTATGGCTTTTGGAAATGAGGGAATCGAATGGCTTGTAAAGTTCCTGAATCGGTTATGGATGAGGAAACAATTCCGGAAGATTGGATGGATAGTGTCATGTTACCAATATACAAGGGGAAGGGAAATGTGATGGATTGTAACAACCACAGAGGAGTTAAACTACTTGAGCATGGACTGAAAGTGCATGAGAGAGTAATAGACAGAAAGTTGAGAAAAGTAATTGAGATCGACGAAATGCAATGTGGATTTATGCCAGGAAAAGGTACGGAAGATGCTATTTTTATATTAAGGCAAAGACAAGAGAAGGCACTGGAAGGAAACAATTTTTTGTACACTGCATTTATAGACTTGGAAAAGGCATACGATCGGGTGCCTAGAGACCTAGTGTATTGGTGCCTTAGGAAAAGAGGAATAACAGAGAAAATGGTCCAGTTTGGTAAAAGCTTGTACCGAGGGAGCTGCACCACTGTTCGATGTAGCGTAGGTTCATCGGAACCTTTTTCCGTGTAGGTGGGCCTTCACCGGGGCTCTGCTCTGAGCCCTTTTCTCTTCACCGTGGTCGTGGACACAATCACCACAGAAGTTAGACAAAGAATGCCGGAAGAGCTACTATATGCAGATGACATTCCCATCTCAGCAAGCTCAGAAGAAGAGCTGCAGGAAAGGTTGAGAAGGTGGCAGGGAGAGTTGGAAAGGATAGGACTTAAAGTGAACAGTAGGAAGACGGAAGTCCTGGTATCATCGAAGGAAGGAGGAAATGTAGTTAATGTAAGACACCTACGCGAGCAAGCGATAAAGCAAGTTGAGAAGTTTTGTTATCTAGGTACGATCGTGGACGAATGTGGTGGAAGCAAAGAAGAAGTGAGAGGAAGGATAAATAAAGCTTGGTCAAAATGGAGAGATGTTAGTGGAGTAGTATGTGACAGGAAGATGGAAATTAAGCTGAAAGTGAAAATCTATGAAAGTGTGATAAGACCACTGATGCTGTATGGAATGGAGGCACCAGCACTTAAAAAGGCTGAGGAGAGGCTTTTGGAGTCAACTGAAATGAGAATGTTACGCTGGATATGTGGAGTATCATTACTGGAGCATAGGACAAATGAGAACATCAGGAAATTTGAAAAAGTAGTGAACATCAAGGACAAAACAGGTGAAGCAAGGCTAAGATGGTTGGGCCACATAATGCGTAGAGGAGATGATCATGCTGTGAAGAAAGTATATCTGGCGAAGGTGGAAGGAAGGAGAAGTAGAGGCAGGCAGAGGTTACGGTGGAAGCATTCAGTGGAAAGGGATATGATGGAAGTTGGAGTGAGATCCGGAATGTGGGACGAACGGGGTGAATGGAGAAGGAGATGTCGAACGGCCGACCCGACGTAACGTTGGAAAAGACCGAATGAAGAAGAAGAAGTTAACAATGGGATGATAAAAGTTTGATAAATCTTACATGTTAAGTGTTTCGTACTCAAAACAGTGACAAAGTACTAATCTAGCAATTACACATTTTCAAATTTTCACAAACCCTTATAAACTTTTATAATTTTTTATAAATTTTCATAAATTTTGTAAATTTTGAAATTAGTGTATTTTTAATTTATAACACTATTCTGCTCTCTGCATATTTTTCTATATTTTTTATTTCACCTTTTTCCTCTAATTTTTATTTTCGCGTCACCTCTTTCATCTTTGTTTATCATTCTGCACCTTCAGCATTTAACAGATTATTTTCTTTCAGCCAGTTCCTTTTGCTTTTTTTTTTGTGTCTTTATCCTAATCAGGACTTGTAGGAAGAATAGTTAATTTCATAGCTGATTACAATTATTCTGTATAAAGATTAATATGAAATAAAATAAAAAAAATTTTCCATTATTAATAAAAATTTGTTATCATTTGTTATCATGTCCACTGACATCCACATTCTGTGTGGGTTTTCAAACCTTCGATCTATTACGATAACCATCCACTACTTCCAAACGTTTAAGTATTAGCCGTATATTTTCCAATTGTTATGGTTTCCACCAAAACGGTAGGTCATTTTTGGAATTCGTCAATGGAGCTTTATCCCGACCACGTTTTTTCCTCAACAAACCCGATGCATTTCTCTTCCATTCTCCCGATACTTCAAACAACAGACACTGAAAGCTTAACAGTCAACAAAGGTTTTTGCATTATCAGTCGGAAACGGACTTTATGTTCCCGACACAGCATGTAAGACGGAATCAACAATCACCAGATATAGTAACCAGCCAAATGCTTCAGTGTAAAGTTGATCAATGGAAAGAAGGAACCTGCTGATATCTGATATGTTTTGAAACAACTGTGAGACAAGTTAAAATAAACCGTAAAATGAAATTTGATCTGATGCATGTTCGCAATGTTGTTACGCCTAGCGTTTTTACGCTACAAATACCCGAATTTCCGGGGCATTTCGATAAATAAGGATGGGAGGGAAGTATAATAAATGCTGAGTAGTTCTATTTCTCTGTTTAAACGTTCTGTTTTGTTTTTTAGCATGATTGCTATTTTCGTAATCAACAAAACGAAATTAAAACAGTTTTCATTAATCACTGAAATAGCTTTCTCATCTTTACAAAGATGAAAGAAATTTCTTTCTCATCATCATTATCATTATCGTCGTCATCGTCTTCGTTGTCATGCTCATTATATATTAAGATATGAACTCCCAGTTATTGCTTATTACCGTCGTCTAAAGATATCAACTGTTACAGCAAAGCAATTAGCGTTAATTCCGTGCTCAATTAATTGAACCCACAGGCCCATTATTTGAACAGTGTCAAATGCTTTTCCGTAATCAACAAATGAAAGGTATAATCTCTTACCATTTGACAATAAAATAATTAATAATTAACTATTTAATTGAACGAATGTCCAATTGCAGAATAACCACAACAAAAACCTGCTATTCTTTAGCCTGCTTGTTTGTCTAAGATAAGAGCAAGACTTTTAACTATTGCTAAGGTGTCAACCTAATTAATGATGAAACTACGCTTATTGAATAATATTCAAGCCAAGTCAGTTAACAGACAATATCCCTACTTGATTTACGTAAGTTTTGTAGCTGAAAAGAACTGTTTGATTCGCTGTACTGTATTCAATGTAACTTGGATTAATCTTGAGGAAAAAGAACTTTTTCTGAATTTTTCCTATTGAATGGACCACCATGAGGTGCACTCCTATATAACATGAGGTACCCGATCTCTGTTCCTGAATTCAGTGACGGAGGGTGTAAATAAGTGTCAATCCTACGACTTTGGAGATTCATGAAAGGTATGGTTTTTCGGCCCACAGTCAGAGATTTTGGAAAACATGTCCAAAGAAATTGATCTTGCTGGCAGCATAAAATTTGTGTAAGACCTTTGCGCTTAAGAAGAGTTACCATTAAAAATTAAAGAAAGTCAATGCAATTCTGCAATTATCTTTTCTATGAATGAAATGAATGCAACCTTTTATATTGGAGTGCACCCGCCGGGATTGGACCACGCTGTTCCGCTCAGTAAGTGCAACAGAGAAGCAAATTGATACATCAAACCTTAAATTGTAGGCTCAGAGAGAGACCGGATATCAAGCAGTGTGAAGGTTGGTCAGGGTGCTTTTTAATTTTAAGTCGGTTCCACGAGGGAGATTTATTTCTTTTCCCTAACAGGGAGCTTTATTTTTTTCATGAAGATGAAACGCGTCCTTGAAGTTAAAAAAATCTGAGTAATATTTTTCTTCCGAAAAGATTTATCAAGATCAAGCAAGTAGTGATGGCGTTCCGTTTGTGCCTATCCATATATATATATAAATATATATAATATGTCACAAACACTGCAGTTTCGCCACACCAACTCTGCAGTCGTTATGTTTCAAAAATTTTATTTCATATATATATATATATATATATATATATATCGTATATATTTTTCAAATATTTAATTTGTTATTGTTGATTTGTTTAGATATTCAATCTTCTCTACTTGTCTCTTCAATCCCCATTTAATGTAGTCTCCTGTTATCTTCCTCTTCTTCCTGAAGACAAACATGACCATTCGAGCCCCTTTTTTCTTTCTCGTTTCATCTTGAATCGACATTGGGTCTGCCTTTTGTGTAATGTCTTCTTTCAACGGTGGTTTTCAAGGCTGATTCTATGACACAATCTCAACATAAGTATCTCACTGTTTTCTTGGTTAGTAATAACGTAATGGGCCAGAGCAAGGTGTATCTGATCGCTGTCTTGCATATGTGGTTTTTCATCCGTGGTGGTAACCTTCTGTCACACAGTACATCTTAAAGTTTTTTCCTCTTGTTCCAGGGCTTGGATATCCACAGTTCAATCGTCTTCTGACAGCCTCCTACTTGTTGAATAGTAGTGCCCAGATATTTCAACTGTGAACATTTTTGTAGTGCTGCTAATTCGTGGCAGGTATACTTTCACATTTTAAGGTCTTCTAGTTCCCCCATCTGTGGTAGGTAGACTGTTTTATACTTGCTCTGATTCAGTCCTACACGTTCCATTCTGTCCCTCCATACCTCAAGCTTTCTCTCTGAAGTTCTTAGTTTCCATCACTTAGTACGAGATCACCGCCAAACAGGATTGTCCATGGTGTATGTCCTTATTGATATCTACTGTTATAACTTCCATTATTATAATGAAAAGGAGGTGAGAAAAGGTAGATCCTTGGTGTAGCCTAACTTCATTGTTGATATTATCTGTCTTCCCTCATTTAGTGTTGTTTCTGATGGTGATGTTCTCATACATGTCTTTGATGATATTTATGCATGCTTCTGGGACTCCCTCCCACCACAGACAGTACCATATTAGTTCCATAAGGGCTGTGTTTTGAGATTCTTTAGGCCGACACAAACCATATTTATATCTCGAAATTTCTCTTGGAATAATTTCAGGCAAAACATGGGTTCTGTTGTTGCGTTTCCCCTCTGAAATTCATACTGGTTCTACGTGATGGTAACTATCTCTCTCAGTCTGGCCACGATCACTCTCCTCGTGAGAAACATACAATAGTTAATTAAAATTATTTCTCGGAAGCTTCCACAATCCCTTGGGTCTCCTTTTGGAGTTGTTTTGCTACCGCACCAGTCCTATGGTACGCCATTTCTTAGGGTGCTTTGCATCACTGCCATCCTCTAGCCGGTTCTATTCTGCTAAGGACACCTCACTGCACCAGATTAGTTTGATTTATTAGACTGCAACATTATCTGGATTGATAACCTCTTTGTCACGTCCTGTACTGGCCCCTATATTGGTAGGGTCACCGTTATTTCTTCTCTGTTATTCTGTGTAATTTGTGCTTTGTCACTGTAAAAATATTGTCAAACGATCTATCAAGATTTTGGATATCGTTAGGTTTGTTTTCCAGGTTCTNTCTATCGTGAAACTACCAGAGCCTGACCACCTCGTTTCACATAACCCCAACATGTTGACATTTAGCCTATGCATTTCTTGTTTGATGTTGTGTAGTTTCCCGGGTTGGTACAAAGTCCTCACATTCCACGTACCGATCCTTCGCGTGTGTTTGTTTCTGACAGTATCTGGATGACGGTCGGAGTCCACCTGTCGAACATGGATAGTCCTACCGAGCGAGGTGCTAGTCTTGCTAGTCCCCTTCACGCTGTTAGTGTTGGACTTTTTTCTGTGCATTAACATGACTTTCTTGGCATTTTACGGTGGTGGTTTGCCATTGCCTTCCACCGGTGGCTGGCCACTGATAATTAAAACGCCTCTTTGTGCCCTCAGCATACCACGATGCGTTTGCAGGTTGCGCCTTCTTGCCGTTGATCTGTAAAAGATTCCTCCGCCAATCTGCCGCTTCCTGACTTTATGCGCTTAGTGCGAGACGTGCACTATCACCAACAACAAGTTGTTGGCTACCCTCATGTCGTTTAGCCCGCCAGCTGAAGCGGTTTACCAGGGTGTGGCCGCTGCCGCGCACATGCAGCTACTTGGAGCCAGACATGAGAGTTGAGTGACTTCGGGAGCCCAGTGGGTCCATCCACCCGTAGGTCAGCTGAGGGTTGCCACTGGATGGTAACTCCCTCGGTACACCCCATACACCCCAATCATACAATAGTTAATTAAAATTATTTCTCGGAAGCTTCCACAATCCCTTGGGTCTCCTTTTGGAGTTGTTTTGCTACCGCACCAGTCCTATGGTACGCCATTTCTTAGGATGCTTTGCATCACTGTCACGTCCTGTACTGGCCCCTATATTGGTAGGGTCGCCGTTATTTCTTCTCTGTTATTCTGTGTAATTTGTGCTTTGTCACTGTAAAAATATTGTCAAACGATCTATCAAGATTTTGGATATCGTTAGGTTTGTTTTCCAGGTTCTGTCTCTTCGCCAAAATTTTTTGCCCCTTATGAGTTTTTATAGTTGTTTACATTAAAATGTTTTGGTTTCCAGGTTTTGGTAACAAATCTTATCCCATGCCTCATGCAAAAAACAAGGACGACTCTAACGCGGCTCTTTAAGACAGACATCCATACAAGAAAACTGTTCTAAAGTTCCCCTCGATGTACTTTTAGTCCCGAAGACTGAGAGTTTTAAGTCATCATGAGGGGATTATTAAGAGTTTCATTGTCAGCCCTCTGTCCACTCCTGTATTTGCCCCTTAATAAACTTGTCGGTATTTTGAGGGGAACCCCTTTGGAAGCCAAGAGACGAAATTGAATAGAAAATTGAGGAAAGCGATTTTTGACTGATTGCACCAACAGGATAAATACTTCTAATTGCGTGTTTATGCGTGTCACAAAACGGTCACCTCGATGTGAGGTTGTTGAACTTTGTGATGGAAGGAAGTTGAATTGATTTTTTGAGGGGCTTTGACTGTTCTCGGAAGAGAACAATTTACTCATTTGTGCATCTTTCTAAGGGTATACGAAAAACATTTTGGAAACAAAGCTAGTTTGGAAAAATTGACTATTTAAATGGCTGAGAAGTAACTCCAAGGAGAAAATAATACCTTTTTTGAAACAAATGATTGAGGTCGCCACAGGGCAAACAAACGCAAAACACAGTGTTGACAACGGAAAGGAAACAGTAATTCCTGGTCTAAATGAATGAAAAGAGATGAAAATCTGACACAAGAGTAAAATTGCGACTGCAAGAGTAGGACGTGATAATGGAAAAGACTGGTGTTTTAATACGAAATGGAAATTGAAAGGTTTCAGGTGTTGAGAGTTTAAAAACTAACCTCCGGCGAGTGCTTGAAATTGTGAAAACTGTTGCCCCCAGAGAAAAAAGGACATGCTATCTTTCATGAGCTAAAATAGGCAAATTTGAGATTGCTCACAGCCGGGTTATTCTGAAAAAGAGCTCATTGGTGGAATAATAAAATGAATTTCTTCCAATGTGCCTCTAAAACTTTACATAGTAACAACGCGAGGGAAAGGCATGGAAACTAAATTATAACATTTTAGGGGGCCATTTTAATGGGGAAAAAGTGGGCTGGTTGCAAGTATGGCCAATTTTGTACTAAGGGGGTCCACAAAACTTTCTTTTAAGGGCAATAAATTTGAGGGAAAAAATTTTTTGCTTCAACAAAATGAAATCCCAATTAAAATATAATGCGGAACAATGCCAATCCATGTATCTGCATGCTATTAAAACGGGAACAATCTATAACACAATTCGAACAAGAATGCGAAGATTGCTTCAGTACCCAGGGGTAACTTATGCAGAGCTTATTCACAAACTCAACTGAGCCATCTTAGGAGAATCTGGGGAAAAAAGCAAAAAACTTGATTTGGACAGAAAACAGAAAAGAAAGAAGGTAAGTCCGAAAACCCATCAGTTACTAACAAGATTTTAGCAGAGATGATAAGTCTGACAGCTGAGGTTTCAGCCTTGAAGGAAGATTTAATCAGTAAAAGGCTCCAGCGGAAATTTCCAGTGGTATGACACTGCTATAAAGTGAATGGGAAGTCTACGAAATACAAGGAAATAAAAGTTTTACAACAACTGTTTGAAATGTCGAATGTTGACGTTTTTTCTCATTAACGCAGGAGGCTGCTGTCGACGCACAGCTAGTAGCCAGTGAGAATTTTGTCCCATTGCTGAAGGTTTTGCCAGAAAATATTTCCTGTAAAAGTTCTTCCAAGCTGTGGTTGATGTACATCTGTCAGTTGTAATTCTAAGTCTTGTCAGATGAAAGACTGGGATGGACACAATATCATTTTCCCTGCAATCCAGGAGCTCTTCGAGAGAAAAATATTTCACAGCTTTGTCACTGTTGCTGCTATTATGACCTGTAATAAACAAGCTGGACTTCCTAATTTGATTGGTAGAAAATGCACAATTTAACAGTTTAATTCTCAGTTTTGTTACACGCTAGTGCATCAGTCGCTATTATAAATTAAAAAGGAGTAGGACAATATTTGAAGAAAACAAAAAAGAATTTAGAAAAAGGATTCTGATATCCAAGCAGAATTATCTTCAGCAAACCGGATGCCCCTCCCATTTTAGGGGTAGATAAAGCAAACAGCGTCAATAACACAGCTCCTTGCTCTCAGAACAGGGTCTCGCTTGATCCAAATCTTCATACGCGAGAGGTGGAGTCGGGCTGTCATCCAGTCAACTCTGAAACACTATTTTGATTGGCACATGGAATGTAAGAGCACTATGACAAACAGGAAAAATTCACAACATTTTTTAGGAAATGGACCGCCTAAATGTCAATATGCTCGGAGAAAGTGACACTCGATGCAACAGCTCAGGGGCTTTTATACATGAAAGCCAAACAGTAATATATTCTGGCGGTGAAATGCATGAGATAGGAGCAGATATCTTACTTGACCAACACACACGTAGAAGTCTACTAGGATACTGGCCTATATCAGACAGGGTGGTCTTGGTCAAACTCAAGGGAAACCATTTGATATCTCGTTCATATAAGTGTATGCCCCAACTGCCGATTGCTCTGATGAAGAGTTATAGAAATTCTATGAGTCAGTTGACCTACTACGCAGCACTGCGGGTCACAACAAATCAAGATCGTCATAGGAGACTCCAATAGCAAGGTAGGAAGAAACGCAAGAAAGGCAATCGATGGAGTCCATAGGAACGGTGATTGCAATGAACATGGAAAAACCTTTGTAACCTGGTGCGTCAACAATGACCAGCTGATCGCAAAAACGTCATTTCAAAAATTTCCATGGAGACTCTTGACATGGAAAAGCCCAGATGGCCAAACCAAGAATCAAGTCAATTGCATCAAAATCACGAAACTATTTAGGAACCTCGCCCAAGACTGCAAAGCATATCCTGGAGCCGACTGTGATTTTTATCATAATCACGTCCTCTGCAAAGTCAAAGTAAATTTATTATCATTACTATTATTTCTATCTTTATAGAGGATGATATAATTCAGTTATTTCAAAAAATATATATAATAAACACTGTTGTCAACATATGTCCTCTAAAAAAAAGAAGATAAGAAATAACATAACACTTGTCAAACTCAACTTAGATCGTTTGAAGGAGGAAGAGATGAGAAAGAGATACAGGATTGCTGCAGAGAACAGAGTTGCAGCGCTACAAGATGAGAACGATAAATGGTAGATCTTCAAAGACGCCATATCATCGAACCAAAACGGAGAACAGGAAGGAAACCATGGATGTCCAAGTAAATCCTGGATCTGATGAATTACCGAAGGAAAGCCAAAGTCAGAAGAGATGACGCAGCATATCAACAATTAAACAAATATGTCAAGAAGGAATGCAGAGAAGCCATATAAAAATGCCTCAACGAACAATGTGAACCCATGGAAAAGGTAAAATCTAAAGATCCTTAGTCAATGCATCTAAAAATCAGAAAACTAAATCGCAAAAAGATTTGTTCTTCTCCAGGTTGTACAAAGCAAAAGATTGAAGTGGTAGAATATATTGAAGAGCTATTTTCTGATAACAGGGTTCCTAAATCAAAGCGAGAAACCCCGAAGAACCACAGATTCTTCAGTCAGTAGTTGTTGCAGCTATCAAGAAGATGAGACCAGACGAAATAGCGATAGAAATGGTGTCTGGTTTGAAAGATCTTGGGCTCCCTCCCCCCCCGCTCTCTCTCTCTCTCTCTCTCTCTCTATCTCTCTTTCTCTCTTTCTCTCTCGTTCCAGCAGACCATAATTATCATTTCTATTCTGGTAAGTTCATGTTTTTTGCTCTGCATGAGGCAGTAACGGAGCAGTTTAGAAAAAAACTGGTGTATGCGCCAAATTTCATTATCTACAGGACAAGAATGTCCTGACAAAAATCTTGTCTACTACATAACTGAACTCTACAGGGCATTGGTTGGTCATGCAACTGGCTGATTTTTATTTTTGAACAGAGTGCAAGTATGAAATACAAAACAAAGATGCAAATTTAGTTTCAAAATCTTACCTATTCTGAAATGAAGATATTGATAAATTTAGTGAATCCACAGGTATCAGAAGGTTGTGTATGGATAACACATTTGACAGCTAAAGAGAAAGAACTTGACAATCTTTTCTGAATCACCGCACAAAACAGGGTATGGGCCAATGGACTTAGGTTTTTTATATGCTCAGATAGAGAACTAGGTTATTAGGTAGTTAATAGACTTGCAACAACTGCGGAAAACATCAGCAGAAAAATTATGTCATAAGTCGGCTGCAGAAAGTTTAGCAATGCATTAATGAAACAAGTTGTTATAAGAATATGAAGGCATATTGTATTGAAGTGTAATGAATGACAGCAACTGTTTTTTCATTGAAATACTACAGTTTAATTATGAAAGATTTGCATAAGGCATGGTATGTTTGGGTTCTGATCAATTTGTTGGCAGGAGTGCCATTTTATTGGCTGCACCTGGCCAAAGAAATTGATTATTTTGTAACAATAGAGTCTTATTGCATCAAGAGAAAGAAACCAGTGGTAAATGTAGGAGCCCCAGCTCAGACCATTAAGATAAGTAAAGCATTTGAGTTTATTTCTATTGACTTTGTTCTATCAGGAAAGGATGGATATGAATGGTGCCTTGTAATCATTTACCATTTTACATGTTTTTGCATTAGCGTACCCAACAAATCCGCCAAAACAAAATATTTCACTGACGTCATACTGACTTCATATAGCGCAATCGATTGCCAAGGCAGATTCATTATGACCAAGGAACTGACATTGAAAATGACTTGTTCCACCATCTCAAGAACTTTTCCTGGAAAGATAACGTGAATAATATAACATTTGCCTACTACTGTACACAGAACGAATCTCCAGATTTCTCACCATTTGAGCTTTTATTTAACAGAAAACTTCACTTTCTTGTTGATACTATTTTTGGAGAGACAAAGGTGACTACCTATAAACAATACCTTACTCACTCGCAGTATTTGAAAAGAGCAATGGAGGAAACATATGAGATTGCTGGAGGAAAAGCAGAACAACGTATGAAATAAGGTCGTGGATTGCACTTTTTAATCGGAAGGCAGTCACTTTAAGCATTGCCACAGGTGACAGAGTTTTAGTCAAACGTCTGCTTGATAAAGAAGGCTCTGGAAAATTACTATCATTTTAGGAAGATAGTGTTTGTATATTTTATACATAAGTACAGAAGGGACAGTGTATAAAGTAGACCCTGAAAGTGGAGTGGGAATAAGCAAATACTCCACTACCTTTTCTCCAATGCAACTTGTTATTATCATCTCCTTATTTGACATATGAAACAAAACCGGCTGTGAAAAAAAACCAGAGATTGTCGGACGTCTAGTTGGGAAAAAGAAAAACGGTAGCCCTATTTTTCATCCAGATCTAGCAGAAGAAGATCTCAATGAAATTATCAGTTTACACTAAAACAAGCATTGGACATATGTCATTATATTGAAACCTGATCATAGAAACAATCAGATAGCTTGAATGATCAAAAGTCATCTTCAGTTCCCCTGTCTATCTAGGCGTTTTCAGTTTTTGGTCTTTCAGACAATTCTTCGTCCAAAGCCAGATCAGTTTTATTTGTAGTACTTCTACAATGAATCTCATTGGAACTGATCTGTTCACAACTGTTTATTTCAATGTAAAACATCAACATAAAATGTGTAGAGCTGAGAAGAGCAAATGTTATCAAAACGTTTATCATTGGCGGTTTAGTCACTTTATTGGAGAATGCCTGAGCATTCAAAGTTAAACGGAAAAAATGTATACTACAAATACTATTTACATTTCTTAAAGAACGAAGCTGTTTTTGTTTATGTGTCTGGAGAAATTTTAAGTTATCCCAAAGAAAATAAGCGAGCAAAGTGCTTCGCCAAAATGGATTCTTCAGTAAGTGGGATAAAAGTTATAAATAGTTAAAAATTTCAAGTATTTAGGAAGTCTTTAAACAACTGACCCAAAACTTGATTGTGGACTAAACCTAAGGTTTGCATTAATTAAAGAGAAATGGAGTAAAAAGAGGTCTGTCTTAGTTAACACCTCCATATTAGGACAGAGAATAATCCATTGTTATCTGTGGTCCATCCTTCGAACTGGATATGAGACGTGAAATATGTCGTCTGTTATGTCAAAGTGATTGCAGGTAAAGGGAATGTGTTTTTAAGGAAATTGTTGAAGATTTCATGGTACGATAAAGTAACAAATGAGGGGGTAGGTCTACTAACAATTGCTAATGTTAAACACACTCGGAGACAATAAAAAATCAGGGGAATGACAATTTTAAGGGATGTTATACGCAAAACCGGAATAGAGAAGAGTGCAAAAGAGCAATAGACAAAAATTAAAGAATTTGACCAACACCAAAGAATGGACTAACACTGTAAATGGAATTGAAATCATTCATACATTTCAGGGTCAAAGCATTGAAAAGTGTAATCATCAAAGCAGGATACAAGAGGAAAAATAATTAAATTGTGAGAGAAATTGATTAAGTTGGCCAGTTTCTTTTCAATACTGGTTACCCTACAACGTACTCAATAAAGTGTATCCCAAAAATTTAATAGACATTATGATACACCACAAATTATACAGTTTTTAAGTTAGTGCCCTCTAAATTACCCCCTATACCGCAGACTTTTGATCGCCCTGATTGCCACCAAATTCGGAAAGTAAAGAAAAGCAATTGCTAAATATCGTAGTACTACACGTACAGTAATTTTTCACCACAAAAATTTCTCCCTTCACCTACTATAAACATTTCTTTCCACAAATAAAGTGTTTGTTGACAACTTTAAAAGCATGTGTAATGCTTAGTGAGTGGGCCGTAGGCTTTTTCGGTTGGTCACCCGGATAAAACACAAAACGTCTGGTATTTACAAAAAACACCAGTCTATTGGTCGAGTTCAGAAAAATGAGCATTTTAATACCATTTACCAAACTGTTAATTGTGATTAATATAAGGGGCAAAATGAAGGTCTTAAACGTGTAGGGGGTGAAATTTGCTGATACAAAGCTTACCGTTTCTTGAAGCAGCGCTAAATTTACTTGTAATAAAAAACTAGGAACATCCTTAGGGTACCATAAGAAAGAAGGTACCACATAAGCTGGCTACACTTTGGTTATTCATGGTCCACAGTGAAGAGTTTGGTGCTGCCCAGTGCATTGAAGTTTAACATACGCAGTACCTTATCTAGGGATTTTTATGGCACATCACTTGCCTACTTGTAAATCAATTGCAGAAAATAAAAAGTACACCAAGGAAATGATTGCATATTGATTTATTAAAAGTACTTATATGGGAGGAACAACATCGCTAAGTGCACAGTACACCCATGGATCTTAATCCTGACTTTTCTGAAAAAGTCATTTCTGCTTTTCACCTGGAAATATTGGAGATTATTGATATCCAGTTTTGTCGCATTTTCCTAGTAAGAACAAAATGAGACAAACACCTTACCTCTTTGGGCATAGAGAGGACTCATTACAATGTTTGGCGCCCAATAAAGTGTTTTTGAGCCCCAGGAGACCCGAAGGTGCTCTGTAAAGTACAAATTTTACACAAAACATGGAAGTCTGTCACTTCGGTAATACGCTTGATATTTGGTTTATATTTGTGGCCTAAGTATTTTGAATATTTTACTTTACGTCTACTATTTCTTGTCTGAAACTGAGGACTGAGTCATGTGGATCACGTTATGTCGTCAGAACTCTATAGTACTATTCCCCTCTTGGCAACACAGTTTAACTGTCCTTTCCTTAGTTTGAAACTGAGAGTTGCTGACGCTAAGCTTATTCTCACACAGGGTACAATTAATCAGCTTTTCTTTAACTGTGAGAGTATGTATAGAAAAACCCCAAAGGTCTTTTTTACCAGAGATATTTTCTTTTATTTTGATCTTTCTGCCCTCTGACAGCTTTTTATCTTCGACGTCTAAAACTGACAGGTAAAAAGTAGTTTAAAAGTTATTTTTCAAACCTATTTCAGCTGCTTCCTTTTCCGTCGATGTTCTACAAAAGTGAGGCAGTTGTGGTTAGCAGTGACAACAACAATAACAAAAAATGTGTAACTATAAACTTTAGTAGTAATAACAATGATTAATGTAATAATAATAACAATGACAAAGGTGATGATGATGATGATGATGATGATGATGATGATGATGATGATGAGATTATACGTTTGTGAGAAATGAGAAAAGTGACTGCAATCCAGATTGTCGCTGGAGTACTTAACGCTATAATCAACCGCTCTGAGAACCTTATCTAGTAGGAATATCATTGCGTGTTGAGTAATTGCAGGAAACAGCTTTACTAAGTACAGTGATACTATTAAGATTGGTACTTGGTTCTTATGATTTCCACATTCAAGCAGTTGCTCAGTTTTGCTAGTTCACTCACAAACATGAGCCTACGTCTTTCTCTACTTTTCCATCCATCTTCTTTCCCAGTAATAGCTAAATATTCGAACCCTCCTTTCCTAACAATATGTCCAAAGAACTTAAACTATCTTCGTCATGGTCGCCTGCGCCTTATCAAGGCATGGTACCTAAAGAAGAAGAAGTTCTTAATTATACTGGTTCAGAGACTTTTGAGTTCTTTGAAAGCTGGCTAATTCCAGCAATCAAAATGATTTTGCCCTAATCTCTAACCATGAACCTGCAGTGATGCGCACAAAATCAAACGAAACAAGAGTTAGATGGTCTACAGAGGATTATAACAATGTTCTAAGAGCATTTTACATTGCTCAAAAGAACCCCATGAGGAACTTAACTGAACAAACCTACTCAGAATGGAGAAATATAGTAGGAAAAGAAATCACGAAAAATATCGATGCTAATAAA
>RDPX01000002.1:8643923-8689461 GCA_003991215.1 Morbakka virulenta | reverse complement strand
CCAGCAAGCAAAATGATAGTGCCCTAATCTCTAACCATGAACCTGCAGTGATGCGCACAAAATCAAACGAAACAAGAGTTAGATGGTCTACAGAGGATTATAACAATGTTCTAAGAGCATTTTACATTGCTCAAAAGAACCCCATGAGGAACTTAACTGAACAAACCTACTCAGAATGGAGAAATATAGTAGGAAAAGAAATCACGAAAAATATCGATGCTAATAAACTTGCTAATGTGCGTCGAGATATTTTTAGAAAGTAGCGGTTGAATGACAGGCAAATTGATCTAATTTGGGATGAAATTCGAAACGAAACTACTGTAGAGCCTTAGGTTGATAAGGAACTTGAAGATCGAGATTCTGCAGTTGAACTTGTAAATTTGACACCTGCACTGATTGAGAATAGAATACGTGAAGTGAGAGAAGGAGCTAATGAAGAAATGGTTGGAAATGTACACATGGTTGTGGTTGTTGATGATTTCTATGAAAAAAACGAAGAGAAGATACAGGCGAAGACATAATCCGTGAGCTTGCAATGACTGAAGAGACTGAGATAGCTGAAAAAGAGGGACACACTACCTAAACTAACATTCTGTTCAAAAACACCTTATTATTGAGCTTTTTAACGTTGCTCTAAGGGAGGTAGTTAAAAAAACTCTGAAACCCAGAAGGATTAAACCTCCATCAACCATCTAATTTACTCAACAGAAAAAGCTGCCGTCCAAAAACTAGGCACTAAATTAAAAAGGAATTAACCAAAACAAGTTGATAAGGAACCAAAATGGAAAATGAAAAAAAAGAAGGAAATAGAGTCTCTGCGGGCAGAGATCTCATTTCGTGATGAATTAAGAAAAGCAACAGACGTGAATACTAGGAAAAGCAGGAAAGTTAAAAGAAAATACAATATCATTGATAAAGTCTCTCCAGATCCGACCGAAGAAGTCTTAAAACAAAAAAAATACCAATGAAAGCGCAGCGATTGAGAAGATTTGATGAACGAAATAAGCTCTTTAGACGAACAAGATCTACAAAAGTGATGCTAAAAAGTTCTACAGGGAAATAGAAAGAGCAAGATTGAGGTAAAGGAGCCATGTGGCAACAAGGACGTGGAAGAGCTTTGGAATGGCATCTGGGCTAAGGAAAAAACTACAACAAGGAAGCTACTTGGATAGACAGACAGAGAAGAGGAAAGGAGGAATGAGGTCAGAGAACAGCAGTGGGAACGTATTACGATCGAAGAACAGCGCCTGGCCCTAGCGAGATCACAGAAGTGGAAATCCCTAGGATTAGACAAGATTCCAAATTTCTGGCTGAACTCTCTCTGAGTGAAATACAAAAAAACACCTAATGGCATCTTTAAATGAAATCGTCACTACAACAGAAGCCTTACTTGATTGGTTAACACAGGCCAACACATATCTTCTCCCAAAATAAGACGATACTAAGTACCCGAAAAACTATCGCCCTATTACGTGCTTGACCACAATCTATAAGAATTTAACATCAGTAAGCAGTGACAGAATGTATAATTTCTTTGAGCAAAACTTGATTCTTCCTCAGGAACAGAAAGGCAGCAAAAGGAACTCATATGGATGTAAGGATGAGCTTCTAATTAACAAAATGATTCTAGAGGACTGCATAAGAAAGAGTAAGAACGTAAGCACCGCATGGATTGATTATGGTAAAGCTTTTGACAGAGTTCCGCATGAATAGATTATTAAAAGCCTAGAAATCTACAAGATCTCACCAATAATTATAAATTTTTAAAGAAAAGTATGTCAAAGTGGAACACCTCCCTTTTCCTCACCCACGACGCTGGGACTACTACATCTAACCCTATTAAAATTAAACGTGGTATCTTCCAAGGCGACTCTCTTTCCCCACTTCTCTTCTGCATATCACTTATCCCCTTGTCCAGCGAACTTAACAACGCCAACTGTGGTTACACGATCTATGACAAGGAGATTAACCACCTCTTCTATATGGATGACTTGAAACTTTTTGCAAAGAGTGATCAACAACTAGAAGGATTGCTAATTACCGCTAGGCAGTTCAGTAATGATATTTGCTTGGAATTCGGCCTAGATAGTGTGCAAAAGCCACATTCTCATGAGGAAGACTAGCAAAAACCTCATCTATAGATCTTGACCCAGACAAGACAATTAGAGAACTGAATCCTGAAACAACTTACAAATACTTAGGAGTTAACGAAGGCAACGGGATTTACCATGCTGGAATGAAGGAGAAAATTCTTAAGGAATACTGTTGAAGAGTTAAGTCACTGCTTAAAACTGAGCTTAAGTAAAAAAAAGCAGAATTGAGGCAATAAACACCTTTGCTGTACCAGTAATACAATACAGCTACAATATAATAAACTGGAACCCTCCCGACATTAAACGCATGGACTGTAAAACTAGAAAACTTTTCACGTCAAGTGGTATGCTCTACCCCAAAGCTGATGTTGATCGTCTCTATTTGCATAGATGCGAAGGGGGACGTGGACTCATACACCTTAAAGTGTCTTATAAAACCACGACAATTGGAATGAAACAATACCTTGAATCAAAAGTTTATTGGATGTAAAAACTAGTAAGCAACCATGAAAGGAATAAGAAACTGCACTCGGTTTACAAAGAATCCGAGAAATTTGAAAACGAATTAGGTATAGAAATAACCGAAGAAGATGAAGATGGATGTAAAGCCACAGTAACTGTGAAGAAAGTTGAAATGAATGCGAAAAGGAAAGCACAGAAACAGCTTGCCGATCAATGGAGCCAGAAAGCTGACCACGGGCAGTAAGCTCTCCAAAATCAAGATGCTAATGTAGATCAATAGGCAACACATCAGTGGCTGAGGAGAGCAGGACATAAGGCAAAGGTAGAAGGCTTCATCATCGCAGCAGACAACCAAAGCTTACTTACCCGGAATTACCAAGCAAAGATACTGAAAAATAGAGCTGACCCCAACTGCCGGTTCTGTGACCAGCACACGGAAGCAACAGAGCACCTTGTGTCTGGATGTCCATTACTTGCTAGAAATGAGTATGTCAAGAGCTAACTTTCTTGTTGGTCACTGATTTCTGGAGTTAATGAAAATTCCTTTAACGTTTTAGTCAGCCTGAAGCCAGTTTATTGTCAAGATTTGTCTGTAAATATAATAGTTATAGATACCTTTTTACCACCATATACCAGCATCTCAAACAAATTATGGATATTGACATCCTTCTCCCGGCTGCAAACACTTCCTTATAAGTCTAGTCTTTTATGTATGAATGTAAGTATGTATGTATGAATGTAAGTATGTATGTATGTATGTATGTATGTATGTATGTGTGTATGTATGTATGTATGTATGTATGTATGTATTTATGTATGTATGTATATATGTATGTATGTATGTATGTATATATGTATGTATGTATGTATGTATGTATATGTGCATGTATGTATGTTGAATGTATATATGTATATATGTATGTATGTATTTATGTATGTATGTATGTATGTATGTGTGAATGTATGTATGTATGTATGTATGTATGTGCGTACGTACGTATCCATCCATCTATCTATCCATCTCTCTATCTATCTAGTTATGGATATAGATACATGGGTATAGATACATTTAGCGAAGATCTCTCAAAAACGGATTGGNGTATGTATTTATGTATGTATGTATATATGTATGTATGTATGTATGTATATATGTATGTATGTATGTATGTATGTATATGTGCATGTATGTATGTTGAATGTATATATGTATATATGTATGTATGTATTTATGTATGTATGTATGTATGTATGTGTGAATGTATGTATGTATGTATGTATGTATGTGCGTACGTACGTATCCATCCATCTATCTATCCATCTCTCTATCTATCTAGTTATGGATATAGATACATGGGTATAGATACATTTAGCGAAGATCTCTCAAAAACGGATTGGTGGAAAGCAATGTAATCTGTCTTATTTGTCTAGAACGTAACAACCTAATTGAAGTAAAAGAGAGTAAAAGAGAGTAAAAGAGTCTATTACGATTATACAATACTAATTAATTTACTGTAACTATATCCGCTATTTTTGCCATCGACGTTTTTCCTTGCAGAGCTAAAAAACACGTACTCTTTCATGCATTGATTAAAATAATTATCTGCCCACAAATTAATTACAAATTTAATCAGGAGCCGGAACTATTGATACAATGTCATCTTGCAGTTTTAAATAAGGCTTATTGAAAAGGCCACATGTTAACTGTTAACAATAAAAAGGGTTTTCTCTGTCCAATACATGCAGATTGCACTGAACTGTTTACATACAGGTATATATATATATATATAGTTTTATTGTTTTATTTTCCTCAGTAACTGGGGCTCAGACGGTGCCATTCAGAGGGACTTGTATTTGGCATGTGAGGAATTTCTTGGCCTGATGTACTTCCTGACGCTAACCTAAGGCTTTTTCTTTTGTAAAGTTCCAGATTCTTTTCGCCGGCCGGAATCGCACCTGCAATCTTTTGGTTGCGGTGCTGCTGCACCAACCATTAAGCCACGGATCCTCAGATGTACATATTAGAAAATTGACATTAAACCGCAATGTTACTTATAAGAGTTGAAATGCGGATGTGACTATTAAAATGACCCAAAAAAGCAAAGTAGTGGTTACTGTTTATACGCCTTGTTTCAACATCCAAATAAAATTTATTCCAACAAGATGCTGTCAGATTAAACTCTGACCGAATGTTGTGGTCAGAGTAGATTTTAAAACTGAAGAGAAATAGTGTTTGTCTAGGCTGGTCCATGAAAAGATTTTAGACAACAATAATGTTGCCTTGCATATTATTTCTAAATAAATTCGGGGTCGCAACAAGAATCTTGGAAGTAAATCTTTAAGTCTTTACAGTCAACTGCCATTGTTTTTCTTGACCTTTCATGATTCTTGCTCAACATTATTATTAATTCCTGAATACCATGTCAAGATGATTAGGATTACATACTTTCGTTTGTGATTTGTCTAATAAGAAGGTTTAATGATTTATGAAGTAATTAGCACATTTGTAAGTGCAACACAACATTATAGGAAGAGCTTCATGTTTCAGGATATCATTTTGTATCAAATTGCAGGTAATTTTGCTGATACAGTGTGTCATGAATGAGATTATCATTTGTGGTATATTTGTATGTTAAAATGACACTTAAGGGTAAACTATATCGTTATGATGACCACTCTACAAAACAACCTGACTAACGATCATAGTTTGACGAAAAAGTGATTATTAAAATCAATTGTCAAGTTTACAATAGCAAAGCTTTGGTAATTACCAACTTCCTGTAATCTTGGATAAGTAGGGAGGTATCATAATTTACAGTATACAGGCAGAAGACTTATCTGCCTATGTATTACCTTACATTCATTGCGATATTTCTTATACGTCTACCCAGGTGAAAAGTGGTACACGGGAGAGGCATTGCACTCTCCAACAAGTAACATAAAGGGGTCTACTAATTAGTGATCAATCGGTCCTATATATAGAAAAGAAAGGAGGATCAGAAAGAAATAACAACAAATAGCAGGGGAAATGTTTTACGGAAACATTTATCTTCTCTGTCAAGAAAACGAGTTCTTTTTCGATACGAAATGTCAAGCACAATGGAGTTTCAAGTTCACCCAGTCGAACGAAAGGAAAATCATTCTATGTGTGGATTGATTTTGTTGATTATTTTTAGTTGTGTTTTGTTTTGTTTTTCTTGGTTATTTTTGATAATTTTAACATCTTTTTCTTTTTTGGGGGGGGGGAAGGGGTCTTGTGTCCTGTTCTTTTTGATGGGTCCTTTTTCTCTTTGTTCAGATCTGTATTGTAAGTTTTATCGTAAAGCTATTTGCAGGTAATATTCTAGTACTGAAATTGAAGGGAGCTGGAGAGAGCTGCAGTACCAATATTATTTAAGTAGGTCAGCTCTTGCTGTTAGGAGTGTTTTTCAAATTGTAGTTTTATAGCACATTCTTTTGGAGAAACTTTTTCTTTAACAAGTGCGACCTTATCCTTGACAATATTAAAAGCGTCCAATGGTTTTCAACACATCAAAGGTAGTTTTGTTTCTGGTACAGAATTCCGTCAAAATTTCGCTATTTCACTTGCTTTGGTTATAGCATCAGGGAAGATGATATGCAGATTGCCTGTCTTGCAACTGAAATCACCTATTATTAAAAGATTATCTCTTTTTGGCACATTTTGATCTATTGCTTGCATAGTATCACACATATCAGTGTCAGATATCAGTTGCCGAAAATATCTCTTCATTTCATTGTGGAACGCTGGAGAGTGTCTCGAAAGTTATTAAGAACCAGTGGCTTTGCTTTGGATATCAAATCTGTCAGGCCAAATACTCTTTTAGGTCCAAGTATTATTGCAGAACTGACCCATTATAATGTGCCATGATGCAATATAGTGGAAAAATTCAACTCCAAATGCCTGGGTCTTAGTCTGGGTGAGTTTTAAGCCACTGGCTCATAGACTGAAATAATGCTCTGTGTAATGACAAGAGATTTATGATCGCCAAGTGGTGTCGTCTGCACATTGAAAGATGCGTATTTGTTTGTCAGATCTTGAAATTGTTTTGGTTTAGAAATTCCATTTGTAAGTGTTTCAGCTACGACACAGTAAAACAAGAGCGAAAGAAGATAGCTCTGTTTCACTCCCCTGAAAAGGAAAAAGGATCTGAACTGTGACTATTGTTAGCTATCATTGATAGCATGTCAACCTGGGATGAAAGACAGGCCCAAAGTTTATTTTGGCCATTGCTATGTCAAAAAATTACTTTTTAACAAGGAAAGAAGATTTTCTTGGTCAATGTTTGGGAGAGTAAGAGACAAGTTCTTTAGTCAGCAGCATGGAAGGGCATCGCTTGTAAGCTTTTAATTGTCAAAAAAACTCCGACTGGGGGACATTGCTTGCCTGATCTCCATGGGGCTGTAGGAAGGGTAGAAATCGTATTGACTTTGTTTTAATAAGAAATTGTAGTTAGTGTTCCAAAGAGCGATGGATTTGCGTTTGGTGAAGTAAATTTCATTATTCTTTTCATATGTGAGGTGTAGCAAAGCTGGTCTAAATGATGTCAAAAATGTCTTATTTTAAAGCAAAAGCTTAAATATGTAAGGGTGACTGGTCCCGAACATCCTAGAATTGTAAGTAGAATTTCGCAGGAGATCCGTCATTATCCTGTGTTTTACATAATTTCATTGCCTTTAATGGTTGGTTGCATTCTTTTTTAGTTCGTTGGTCTTCTAGTATGTCTCTAGAGACGTCGGGAAGAGTTGCATCGTCTTAAAAGAGCAATTGGTTTTAAGCTAAATTTTAGGCTTGGGAAGAAGCATGAATGGTTTTGTAGAGACTATTTGGATAAGCTAGCATATCTTATTCGCAAGTAAGGATGTAAGGACCTTTGAGAGAATTAATTGTGCCCTTGTTCCCTTTCAATTTCCCAAGGAAAAAGAAACAGTTTTTGCGTTTCGTTGTGTTCAGTTGACAGTATCCTGGTTCTGATCCATCGTGTTTTTATGGAGACTTGTCAAATGTCCTAGCATCGTGATATGAAAGAAGAAATGGGTCAGTTTTTTGCAAAATTGAGATGCAGTAGAAATTGTTCTGATGAGTAGATCCGATCGAACAGTAAGCCAATGCTGTAATCAGAGGTACGATTTCTGTGGCATTTTAATGTTAAATTATTTAATGGAAAGGTGTCTCGTAAATTTGTGGCGTTTATGGAGACCTGCAGCTCTGACACAGAACTTCTTTCCACAGCCTTTGCTCCTTCATACTTGTCCAAGTTTTAATCAAGCACAAACGTAGAATCGCCGCTTAACACTCGAGAAAAGTTTCTTTCTAACAGCCGAGTAATTCAAAAGATAAAGGTTTCTAAGCACTTCCATAGGATGGCGAGTAGATACAAATTAACTGCCAAATGACTATTTTGGATTGATCCTACCATTTAGATATAACGTCAACTATGCTGTTGTTTTCAATCTCTGCATTCACAATTTTATAGAAAAATGTGATTGTGTTAGATAAATGGGTTACTTGGACAAACTCTAAAAACACTGACCTTGCCAATCTCTAGACTAAAGACTTCCATTTGTTTATTTGAAACATTCATTCTCTTAAGATAACATCTTATTGCATGGCTTTCAACCATGAAAAAATAACTTTTGTCTTTGTGGGATTAAAAATTCCACAGTGTTAAGGGAGGTAATGTTTAGATTCCTACCATTTATCTTCCCTTTCTTCTTAGGGAATTTCATTGGCCTAGTCAGTTTAACTAGGTGGACAAGGTAGGCCTTTCCCCTAAAAATCTGCATAATCGAGAACTTGACTATCTTTTTCGCTAGTTTCTTTCTTATTTTCCCTGTATTGTTTTCCCTTAAGACTTAGATGAGAAAGTATCAGAAACGATTGCGTCGGTTGTGGATGCAGGAGCTCTCTTTCTTAATTTGGGAGGCACCTAACGAGTTGTGTTTTGGGGCACTTCTGAATATTTGGATCTAGGGAATTACTTCTGTTGCTTAACTCCTGTTGCTAATGTTGCACCTGTTGCTCCTGTTGCTTCTGTTACTCCTGCTGCTCCTGTTACACGTATTGTTGTTGCTGCTGCTGCTGCTGCTGTATTTTACTGATCAAATCAACCTGAAAAATGCACAACCTGGGATCTCGAGTTCAGAGGGAGTACCCTGGAACCCTCACCATATCTATCAGGAGGCCACATCAGCAGCCTCGGATTGGTATACAACAAGTAATAGAGAGGAAAAAATAAACAATGTCATAAACATTTGTTCTTAGAACTCAGGTGAAATGAAGAACCTTAATATTCATGCATTAAATACTATATCCTTTGAGATAACAAATTTGAACCAGGATGTTGTGGGCTTCTTAGAAAGGTAAAAGAAAGTAAGAATGAGTCAATGAATGAATTTGATTACATAATGTTTCTTTCCAGCAACTACACTCCAAAATCTGACTGTGTATAAAATCTTGTGAATACGTTTTTTGCTGCATTAATAAATAGTTACCAGTCTTTAACTGGCAGAATTTCTATCCTGACAAAACCAAGCTCTCAAAGATAACTGATGTACAATGCTACTGTTCGATGTCCTCATATCTTGATGAAGGTATAACTGACATGAGTGATAAGATGGAAGCAATAGACCAAAATGCCAAAAGGAGATCATCGTTTTATGATAGGTAATTTCAGTTCCAAGGGAGGCAACCTGCACATTACTTTCCCTGATGTTATCACCAAAGCAAGTGAAATAAGCAAAATTTTGGCAAAATTCTGTACCAGAAACAAACTTGTTGCAAATACTATATTACAAAACGAAAGCTGAAAATTTGGACATCACCAGATGGGAAAATGTAGAATCAAAGAGACTTGATTTTGATTCAAAAACCATATATTTGTCAGAGTAGTCTTGACAGCACTGAAGAATAGTACCTGTAAGATCTGGAATAAGCTTTACATCCTTTAAACAAAAACCGACCATGCCAATATAAACCTGTAAGATCTATCATTAGGCACAAAAAACCCATTACAACTCATGCTGAGTGGTCGGTTTTCTGTTCACAATGAAACATCTGATCCAAAAAATAGATTTAAGAAAATAACAACTGAAATGGTTAGGCATGGTTAAAGAGACCTTGCTTTCCCAGAATTCCTCACAGTTCAACGGGATGCTACTTAAAACAAGAAATGTAATTGGCAATATGATGAAGTTTAGGAAATAAAGTAGAGACAAATCACATGAATTCAAAATCACTTAAGCTGAATCTAAAAAAAACACCTCAGTAAGAGATATTAAAATAAATCGAGAAAAAAAAATGGGTGTAATTAACAGTTTTTAACAGTTACATCACGCACAATATGTGCTGCATAAAACGACTCAAGAGTAAACTAAAAGACACCAGTTGGGGGAATCAAAGACAAAAAGGGTAATTTTCTAACAGACAAACAGAACTTTTCACCAAGTTCAGTAGAATTTTTTTAAAAGAACTCTACAAAGACAATCGTGTTGCTACCACTGTCGTTGACGTCATGATGAAAAAATAGCTGTTATACACAGAAATAAAAAAAGAATTCAATACTTGACCTGGAAAATATTAAAACGCTGGATAGGATAACATACACTGAGCATAGATTAAAGCAGGTAGAAAACCTTTTATGGCAGCTCTCTTGCCTCCATTCAGTCAAATTCCTATTAAAACAGTTCTAAGGAGCTCTGATTGTGGTAATCTACAAAAAGAATAGTGGCAATGAATATGGAAACTACCACCCAATAAGCCTTCTTAGCTACAAGGTATTCATTAACGCCATCGTATCTCAAGTGAAAGAAGACCTCTATGTCTCCTTTCATGATTCTTAAGAAGCTAGGAACAATCGAGGCAATCTTTGAATTGAGACGAATAATTGATGAGTCAATTAGATATAATAATCCTGTTTATACAGCATTTATCGATCTTACTACAGCAATAAAATAGATTACATTTGGGACCTCTTCGACGAGACTAGTCTAAATCTATTAGCTAGTTCTATTAGCACTACTTTTCTGCTTTGTGGTAGCTGCAATCATGCTGAAGGCCAACTCGCATTGCAAATCAGCTTTTCTGTTGCTAGTATACTATCTCTAATCTCGGTTATCCTGATGGTATAGCAGCTAATAATAGATGAAGGGATTAACTTTAACTGTTTCTGCCTGCCTAGTGAAGAATATCGTCTGAAGTAGGATTCGTTATCAACGTCTCGAAGACTAAATGTATGAATGACAATTGATGGAAATAACAATCTTTATCTTACAATCAGTGACAAAGTGATTAAACAAGTGGATGAGTTTGTGCATCTGGCACCACAAGCGACACATGAAATAGGGAAGGTAGGCCTGTGGCCCATCAAGAAATTGCAAGTAGGTTTTTTCCCCAATTTGCTTTAATCTTTTTATCACAGTTTTTGGTCCCAATGCATTAAGTCACCTGACACAACAGCTGTTGTTGTGCTGAAATTCTTATTTTCTGACAGAAAGCAAACAGGTACCATTTTGGTCCAACCACCATTCAATATTTTTATTATTGAATTCTTCAAAGAAATCCACTTTTGATGTTAACAATTTTGATTTATCCCGGGGGATGTTCCACATTACAAAAGATGTGATTAATCATTCCCTTCCTCACTTATTCTATCTCAATGGTTTATTGGCTAACCGTAGTGACTTTCGTTATCATTCAAAGTATATATGGCTATTTGTTAAAATAAATTATGACTCAGAAGGTGGAATTAGGTTTAAAGCGCCTTATTTTTTCCTTTGCACATTTTTTCCAGGTAAAAGGAGAACATTTAATCCAGTATATTGGTAACATGGTTTTATCAAGTTCATTTGCGCTTTTATGGATCAATATGAAGATTAACATTTGAAGCACTTTTTCTTTCACCTTGCTATAGAAAAAATGCTTGAAATAGAAAGGTTAGGCTCTCATCAGCCGCAGAATATTCCCACAAGGAATTTGCCAGGGCACAAAATCGTGTATTTAATCCAAGTTTTTGGCTTAAAAAGGAAGAGTTCGTTACCAAGCAGTGTTAGTGAAAAAGTCTATATTTTGTTTTCCCTGTATTTTATTTGAAGGAGAATAGGGTTAGGCAAGAAGTTCCTCACATGGCAAATAAAAGTCCCTATGAAGCGGACCGTTTCAGCCCAGGTCATTGAGGAAAATGACGTTAAAACAAATTTAAAAAAAGGGTTGGACTTAAAATAGAGCGACAGAAATAAAATATCTATCTGAGCATAACTCTAATGACTTACTATCATTTGCTCATATAAGTAATCAACTCCAGACCGTTGGATGCCTAGTATAACTCCCTCCTGCAGTAAATGCTGTCCTTTATGAGTCCAGAGACATCATAAAGAAGTGAATGAAAATACCCTCATTTTAAATGAAATAATAATTTTGGGGGGTTTTGAGGTCATTTATTTACTTACTGGAGCTCAGACGGTGCCCCTTAAAGGGACTTCCGTTTTGGAAATGAGGATTTCCTTGGCTGGATGCCCTTCCTGGCGCCAATAAGAAATAATAAATTATATGAAATATTGTGATTCTTGAATTAGAAATGATGTCATCAGGGCTCGAGTGAATGTCAAGCCCACAGAGACCACTATCCAAAGCCGAAGGCTCAGATAGTATGGTCACGTCCTTAGAAGACCTGAGGTACATGTGACCCGGGAGGTTCTAGCTTTACGACTTCCTGGTAGACGTAATAGAGGGAGACCAACGAAGACGTAGCAAAGCGTGGTCGACAGTGACACTGGAGAGAGAAATCTGCTGCTGGAAGACGCGATGAACAGAGTTGATTGGAAGAAAAGGAATGGGCCTAACCCTCCATTAGGATAGCGGCCTCTCAAGGTGAGTAGGGTGAGTATTGTGACACTAATGCACTTCTTCTTTGAGGGTGTGACGAAAGCAAAAACTCGCCTGAATACAGTATGTTAAGGGGGCGTATTATGTTATTTTCACCATTGGATAGCTAATTTGCGGCTCATCTTCTGAATTTTACAGTTTTAAAAGACACAAGCCATAAAATGCAAAATTAAATATTACAATGTGTCTTTGATACACATAAAGAAAAGCCAAACACCAATTTTGTTTGTTTTGATTAAAACCAAAGTTTCAAAGGATAATTTTTGCGTCACGCAATCTGTTTTGATCCTCAGACTTGCAATACCAACAACTTAGCCAAACGTTATGCAGAATGAGGTTTTATTTATAAAGTTGTAAACAACTTTCCAAAGCTGAAGAATAAAAAGATGAATTTTCTCTTCAAGAATTTATTTACTTTGCTCTTGATGTCTTATTTTTGAATAACCTATTTTGAATGTGTGGAGATTCTCATTCATATTTGCATTCTCACGCTGATTTGATGGCTGGGTATGCCCTTGACACCCGGAGTTGGATTACAAATAGCAACTCAATTAATTGAAAATGAAAATAACGATGACAAGTGATAAAAGAAAAGGCACCCCATGCTTCATAGCTTTCACCACAAAATGAAGAAAAGGAAACTAACAAAATAACGAGCATTGAAAAATGGCCCAGATTTGACATCAAGATAAGAGGGAAAACGACTAGAAAATGACAATTCTGGACTCCAAAAGCATGAAACCCGACTGAAAAACCATTTCTGTGAAACATGATCAAAACGCCAACTTGACACAAGCATGACGTCTCAGGCTCAACTGAACGTGCAATGTCCAGACAGCAGAAGCGTCGGGCCCCACCAAAGGCTCCATGTCATGCGAAATGTTCTTGACTCTTCAACACATGACCAGACCTCACAACAGGTTATCACTTCACCCTTAATTTATTGTAAAACCACGCTTTGAGACTAAATTTAAATAAAACACCCTTTCTCAAGGTGACCCTTCTGTTCCTCAAAAAAGAAGCAAGATTTGATAAAATACTAAATTAACAACTTACTTAAAACTTCAATTTCTAAAATTTAAAAGCTCCAAACCTTGTGAATAAAAGAGTTCAAATTTATGAAAGCAGGTCCAGATTTGACAAAACGGGCGAAATGATTCATTTAAAGCATAAGTACCCGATTTTTAGTATTGACAGGCTCCAAACTTAGAAAAAAACTAGTTAGACTTCATGAAACAGGCCTAAATTTGACAAAAAGCTGAAATACAAAATGTATCCTCCTCCTCAAGTACCATGTCCTCTGAGAGTGTTGACGATCGTGCTCCTCCACAGATCTCTATTCGTTGCTTTTCTCAACATTTTCACCTCGCTTTGTCTCGTCCATGATGCGATATTTGACATGTATGTTATCCTTGGTCTTCCTCTTCCCTTGTTCCCGTCTACCTTCCCTATCAACACCAGCTCCTCCAGTTTTTCTTTCCTTATCACATGTCCCAAAAATAACAGCTAACGTTTCCGTATGTTGAACAGAAGTTTCCTTTGGCATCCTGCCCTCCTCAGGACCTCTTCATTTGTGATATGATCTGTCCAAGGTATTCTTAACATGCGTCGTAAAAACCACATTTCAGTCGCTTCTAGTTTCTTCTTCAGTGTAGGTGTTATGGTCCAGGTTTCACTGCCATACGTTAGGACTGGNCTTCATGAAACAGGCCTAAATTTGACAAAAAGCTGAAATACAAAATGTATCCTCCTCCTCAAGTACCATGTCCTCTGAGAGTGTTGACGATCGTGCTCCTCCACAGATCTCTATTCGTTGCTTTTCTCAACATTTTCACCTCGCTTTGTCTCGTCCATGATGCGATATTTGACATGTATGTTATCCTTGGTCTTCCTCTTCCCTTGTTCCCGTCTACCTTCCCTATCAACACCAGCTCCTCCAGTTTTTCTTTCCTTATCACATGTCCCAAAAATAACAGCTAACGTTTCAGTATGTTGAACAGAAGTTTCCTTTGGCATCCTGCCCTCCTCAGGACCTCTTCATTTGTGATATGATCTGTCCAAGGTATTCTTAACATGCGTCGTAAAAACCACATTTCAGTCGCTTCTAGTTTCTTCTTCAGTGTAGGTGTTATGGTCCAGGTTTCACTGCCATACGTTAGGACTGGGATTACATAACAATTGAAATCTTTTATCCGAGTGTTTATTGCTGGCGATCGGCTTTTGAGAATGTTGGACATTTGCTGAAATACTTCCTTTGCTGTGGCGATCTTTTCTTTACTTCAACCGAGCTTCTTCCGTCTGATGTGATAAAGCTGCCGAGGCAGTTAAATTTGTTCACTTGTTGTACGCTTTCTCCATTTATTTTTAGTGTGCATCCTAAGTTTATGCTGTCTTTGCTGACGGTCATACAAAAAGTTTTCTTGCGGTTAATGCTGAGACCTTTCTTCCCACTCTCTTCAACATCAACGTCCAGGAGCCGTTGCAGTTTCACTGGAGATTCTGCAATCAGCGTCGTATCGTCGGCATACCGGATTTTGGTGATGCTATTGCCACCGATTTTAAGTCCATCCTTGTCGTTTATCGGTCTAAGGGTCTTTTCACTATATAGGTTAAAAAGATCTGGCAAAAAAACACAACCTTGTCTCACTCCTCTTTGCATTTTACAGTACTTTCCAACTTCGTTTTCTATTCTCACTCCTGCTGTTTGTTCCCAGTATAAATTCCTGATCAGTCGTAAATCTTTTCCATCGATGTCCAGCTCCTGTAGCATCTCAAATAGTTCTTCATGTCTGACTTTATCGAACGCTTTGGAGTAGTCAAAAAAGCAAAGATAAATGTGCCGCTGCATCTGTATGGCGCGTTCTGACATCATTCTCATAATGAAGATAGCGTTTCTTGTGCCTGCGTCTTGAACAAAACCGAATTGCTCTTTTCCTATCTCTGGCCTTATTGATTTCCTTGCTCTGTCCATAAGGACTCTTAATAAAATCTTTGTTATATGGCTCATTAAGCTAATGGTTCTGTGGAACTCACGTTCGGTTGCACCTGGCTTCTTGGGTAATGCAATAAAGATAGACCTGCTTTGTTTGCTTTCATCTTGGAGATAGCAGCCTTTACCTCACTAGGAAGAATTCTAGGCCCGTCGATAGGTTTCGGGATGGGTGGTTTTTCTCCTCTTGTATCTTCGAATAACTGGTCAATGTATTCGGCCCAACGTTCCATTTTTCCTTCTTCCTCCATGATCAGAGTGCGGTCTTTTGCTTTGATGCATCCATTTGAAGAACAGAAATTCTTTCCGGTCAACATCTTGATCTTTTTGTACAAAAATGTAGGATCCACTGTTTGACAGTTTTCAATCTCTTGACATTGTTCATTAATCCAGTTTTCTTTCCCTTTTCTACAGTCATTCCTGATTTCTTGATCTCAGGCTTAGGCTGTACTGATCTGAGTTCCTCTTTGAAACTGTCTGCCTCTCCCTCACCTTCTGAAGTATCTCTGGTTTCATCCAATTTTGTTTTTGTGTCTTTTGTATTGGTTGGATAAGCTCTTTTCCTGAATATACTATGGCTTTTTTTAATACTTCCCACTTACTACCATTGTCTCTTTCTAGAGCCTCAAAGCGGTTTTGTACCGCCACAGAATATCTGTCTTTGAGTTCTCGACTTTCCCGTAGAAGATTCCATTGCAGTTTTGCCTCAGGTGTTTTGCGTTTCAATCACTTTAGCCTCACGCGTACAGTTGCTACAACTGGGTTGTGGTCGCTTCCACAGTCTGCTCCGGAGTAGGCTTTAGCTTGCTTCACAGCGTTTCTGAAACGGCTGCTAATGGTTATGAAGTATATCTGGTTCTTATATCTATCATCAGGGTCTCTCCATGTCCATCGCGGTCTATTGTGATTTTCAAACCAGGTGTTTGTGATTATCTGATTGTGATGTCTACACCAGTCGATCCACCTTTCTCCTCGTTCATTTTGAGTTCCCAAACCGTGGTTTCTAACTATATGTCCTACTCTTTCATTTCCCACCTTGGCGTTTAGATCTCCCATCACTATGATGATCTCCTGCGATTTTCATTGATCTATAGTCTGTTCAAGCTGTTCATAGAATTCATCTATATCTTCAGCTATTGGTGCATAAACCTGAATAACGGAGAGGTTGAACGGTTGTCCATGAATTTGATAAGTAGAACTCTCTCTGATACAGTCCAGTATCCTGGGATACACTTACTGATCTCTTTATTCATTATAATGCCAACTCCTTTCTCGTGCTTATCTCCACCCGAGTAAATGACTTTGTGTCCTTCTGTCTCGAAACAAACTGTGCTAGTCCACTTAGTTTCACATAAGCCCAGCATATTGATCTTCATTCTTTCAATTTCCAGCATAACATTTGCAAGTTTTCCAGCTTGATATAAAGTTTGAACATTAGGCCCCAAGGTTCACAAATGGTTTAAATCCAGAACAACTTAAACAAGCGATTTCCAAAACTTAAAAGCTTCAAACCTTGTGAAATACTATTTGGCGCTTTTAGATATTGGAAATCACTTATTTAAGGTGTTCTGGATTTAAGCCTTTTATCGACTATAAAAAATCGGATTTTTATGTTTTAGACGATTTCGGACTTTTTGCCAAATCTGCGTCTGTTTTCAGGTCGTCGGACTGGTTTAACACAGTGCATCGTAATGTAAATCGTATTTAAAATCGTAGTGAGGATGCGAATCGTAATGGGGATCTTATACTTATGAAAAAATTCTTATCTAGAATCTCGGCTCAACGGACACCGATTTTAACTAATTCCTCATTATACCGAACAATAATATCGGTCCATTCATAACATTTTACTGTAGGTATAGGAAACAGTATCATCTATTTGAATTTTTACTCACAACTTTCAAAGCACTGAAAAGTGTCAAATTTACGATGCATGTAGTTGTTCAAAATTCAAATTCAAAACATTTTCTGCTTTGTCTTTTCAAATCTGTTTTGGAAAAATAGCGACAGCAAGGAGGAAGAAACTGTTGCTTACTAAAATTATAAAGCAATCGTTGGGGTGGAAGAAGGAACAAAACCATCCAATTCTACTTAAAAATGTGTTGTCTTCAGGGATACAATATGGCCATTGTTATTCCCTGAGAAGAAAGAAAAAGTCAGAAGTGATTTTTATTCTGGTAAGTTTACCAGGAAAAAGAGAAACGTTAGAGTGGGAAAGAACGAGAGTTTGGAGAAAGCACTATTCGACTGGCTTAGAAAAAAGAAGAATGAATAATTTTCCAATTAGTGTAACAATTCTCAAAAAAGAAGCAATAAACCATAGACGAAAACTTTAAGTTGAAGGGTTTTATGTCTCAAATTGAGGGGTTGAAAGATGGAAGGCCAGATTCAGTGTTCCAAAGCTATTGCTAGAGAAGAAAAAGCAGCAACATCTGAAACGCTCAATGTGGAAAATGCACCTGCCAATAATTTTGTCACCATTTGATCTCAAAGACATCTTAAAGGTTGATGAATTTGAGCTTTTTTATCAATCATTACCTACACAAATATTAGAGCTTACGCCAAAATAACGTGTTTGAATTAGAAGTAAAAATTGTTTCAGTTTGTTCTATTTACTTCTAATTTTACAAGTTTCTTTTCAAGAACTTCAATATGCAGTTTAAAGCCAGTGATCAAAAATTCACATAATACTTAGATTCCTTCTCCATCCCCGAGATTGAGAGGTTTTCCTTTGATATTTATATATGTAAACTGGAGTTGTTATTCAAAAATTATGTAATTAATCTCGGAAATGTTGTCACGCCAGCATTTACTTTGTCTTTCTCTGCTTCTTTGCCTTCAGTCATAACCTCGAGGCATAATTTTGATAGGTTAGACTCAGAATGCGTGATGTGTCCAAAGAACTTAATAACTCTACTCATGATGATCACCACAATTGGTATAAGGGTTGTAATTTTTGACATCTTCTACTTTAGCATGGTTAGTGAATGGTGGCATTTCATGAATCTCGTGTGGTGTTGCTTTGTGTTTATTTAATTTCTGTTGCCATTTGATTGTCCAATTCACACACTCAGCACCATAGAGAACAAAAGGAGGTATATATGTTTTGCAGACCCTGGTCTTATCTGACACGGAGTTCTTTTAGATGTTAGCAATGCTTTTTTCTTTCAAAGTGGCCCATCCAAGTCCAATTCAATATTTGGCTACTGCAAACTCCATCACAGGTGCAAGAAAAAACTTTTGTCCCAATGGCAGCTTGTAATAGTCTATGGTGGTGAGACATGTTAGAATAATGGCGTCATCGATTATTGATATGTACATTTATGTTTATTGGCTTCTTCAAATTTACTAAGCAATTTGTAATAACTTTCTGGTGGATTTCATAGTGCAATGTTTGCTTTAAGCCTCAGGCGCTGGGAGCACCATGTTGAATTGGCAACTGCTAGTCTACTACGCTATACAGTGATAAAATTATAATAAAAGTACAGTTGGCCCTTATTTCACCTCTGAAGGGTCAGAAAATTCGTTCGATGTAAAGAGGATTTGCTAAATACACGCTTTTCAGAGATGGTTTGGAAAGAGAAGGGAAATTAACTTTAGATATCTTTTTATAAAGAAAAAAATGGTCATCTCAATGAGCTTACAACCGTGCTGAAAATGCATCTACCTTCGTCTGTTGTTTCTTGGATTCTAAGGTTGTGCCATGTAATAAACTGAGCTCCTCTAGTTGATTTCGCTAATGAAATTCTTTATTTTTCTCTTTAAAGAGATTACAGTTTTGAATCTTTTTCAGAGTAATAATTATTTTTAACCTTACCAGTGTTTTAAAAGGTCCAGGTTTTTCACTGCTCTCCTTGTCATTCCTATCAGTGATGTCAATGCAGTGCAATTTCCGATATTGATTTAATATTACTTCATCGTCAGTTGTTGCAGATGCAGCTGACGAAAGAGTTTGGTTAGACTCAGTAAAATCCTCAGCAGTTTTACCATTAGGAACCAGTGCCAAATCAATTGATTTTAACTCATGCAGATCTGACCGAAGCGATTGGAATGTCTCATTACTATCTTTTGGTGCCACTGCTTGAGTTTCCAAGGAAATTCATGTACACCGAAAACAGCTCTGGATGGTCTACTTGCCTCTCCTGTCCGTGCCTCCACAAGAAACTTCATCGCATCTAAGTTGCTGATTTTTAGTTCTCAGTCTTCAGCTTCAATATTAGTCGTGTATTTAAAAATCGCAGGTCATTACTTTAACTTTTCTCTAACTTTTCGCTGGCCATCGGCTTCAACGTTAATGTAGTATTTCAGGAGGAGAAATGGTAATGCTGTTGCCTCGATTCCTTCGACATAAGAGTGAACATGACAGATGTCCACTTTCATCGTAGTCTTTCTTCCATCAGGTATCATTGTTCAATCAGTATTTAACTTGCGCAAATCTCACTATCCATTCACTCTTTTACCTGTCTTTTTTACTTGTATTGCAGCAATTCAATGTGTTAAAAATACCAGGGATAAGTACTCCTGCTGATGACGAGAGAAAAGAAAGTTTTTCGCTAATTGCATTTGAAGCAGCAAGGCCTGTAAGTTTCAATTTCCTGAATATTTCTGAACGAAAGGAAAAAATATGAAATCACTCAAGAAAGCTACTATGAAATCTGTCTGGAAAATTTGTAGTGCAGAACAGCCATGTTTAGTTATTCGAATTACAATCATGCTTGTAATATAATCAAGCTGGATTTTAGAAATTGCAGATGAATGGAAAATATATCACTGTCTACTTTATTTCAACCATATGCTTAAAAAGCCAACTTGGTGGCATTATGCTTGTTATGTTTCTTAACCATAATATATATATATATATATATATATATATATATATATATATATATGTGTGTGTGTGTGTGTCTGCGTGTGTGCGCCTAGATATTTATGTAAGCTTCTTTCCTGTTTTACCTATTTAGAGGTTTGAAAGATAGAGCCTCAAATGCTAAGAGTTTTCCTTTTGTGTTTGTTTTTCGTTGCTTTATAATCCACGATGTATCTACTACAGACTCAATTAAAAGTTTTCACTTTTATTGTTATTATCATTATTATTATCATTATCATTATTAATATTACACAATGTTTAACTTAGTTAATAACATCAGTAAAAATATACTGCTATCTTAGTTGGACCAAGACTTGCTCTTGAGTAAAAAACTAAGACTAAAAAATTACGAATTTTATGTGTTGATTTTCACACGCCCAAACAGTTACTTGGAATGAAAGTCATAGGAAAAAAAACTTTTGACCCATTTTGATTACGTTTCCTGTTTGAGTACTGTGGGTTTTTTAAAGTATAAATAAAATAACCTTTTCTATTATCGATGACCTATAAACAAACCATAGATTTTCATTTATATTACTTTGAATCAACACACCTTGAATCAGCACTTCCGTTTTTGTGGTTCACTTTCCAAACAAAATTGATCAGATCAAATTTAAGAATGTGCTGTATCCAGCAAGGTGGTCCTGAAACCTTAAAGCAGAAAACGGCGAGGGGTAAAAATAGACTGTTAACTTATTGAAATTTTTGTGCACACCAAATGTCAAAAGGACACTAAAATTTCCCATGTATGCACTAGAATTTTCTTTGCCAGAACTATGTAAAATTATGTACCGTAAATGATTGTTTACAAAACGCAAGCTTGGCTCAGGATAATATGGAACAAGAAATCCAGTTACTGAACAAAGAACAGGTAACAAAGTGAAGAAATGAAATAATCTAAATAGTTCTCGACTGGAACACAATAAAAATTAAACAACTGTGAAAATGATTTGAAGAAACCGGACTTCCTTCTGCAATGCATATCTAAATGTAATAGACTGGTTAGCGTTTTTTATTTGTATGTGTATCGAAAAAGTGGGTGGCAAGCCACTGATGTTGAAAGTCTGAAATGAAGAGCCACGCAAATCAGCTTTATTTAAAAATTCTTTCTGCACCTTTGCTACTCTTAGAAAAACTGAAATAAGAGATCTTTGAATTAGACCATCTTTAATGACAACTGACAATTGTCTTGGATTGTAGTATCGTGTTATAATACAGTTGAATTACTACACTCAAAACGTGACTGAATGAATTGCACTATACCCGGTGAGTCATGTTTAAAGAGAAATGACTTCCACCTATAGCTTCGACATCAACTGGTTTTTACACTTACCAAAAACCTGAAGCTTTGAAAAGGCACTCCGTACCACTATATCTCTGAAGATTATTCAAATTTGATAGCATATTTTGAGAACATTACTTGTGATCCAAAAAGTAACATTTTCAGTTATGGAGTTTTCCAAATACTTACGCAGGAAAATCCATAGTTGCTCTCGACCACTGTCTAATGTTTGGTTTGCTAAAATTGACTTCTAATTTCTTCTCGCGCCTTCCATTGATTAGCAGAAAGAGTTTTGTGAAGTTTCATAGTGTCAGATAATTTTCGAAAAGTCCAAATTAAGTTCAAGCCAATAGAAAGAATATAATATGACGAAACAACATTCTAAAACGACGTTAACAAGTCAAGTGGTCTATTAATAATTTTAAGTAAATAGAATCCAGTGCATTAAAATGTTCCTATTTCTGCAAGAATGACAATTTTTGATGAAGGATAGTTTATAAAATTGTTCAATTTTATTCCATAGTAAATTATTAACAAAAGCATTTACGACTGTTACGTACAATAGATCCGTACATTTTTTATTAAAGCCCACAGCAGGAATAAACTTACCATATTTTTAGTTTCAATGTTATGGTGATTTCTCACTCCAGTTAAAATATCCTGGAGCTTAGGGACAAGGTTTTTTGCAAAATATTTGAATGGGTTTCATTGGATACAATATGCAATTGAGAGTAGCAAATGCTATCCCTGGAATTGTAGTGGATGGATGGGTCGTTCCTTCTACGGGGTACCATCTAGTCCTTAGTAATGGGCATACATTGCTTCAAAGAGATGATCTAATCATTTTAGGAGTCTCCAATAAAGATGAGCTTTTCTGAACAAGTAAAAAACATCCACTAGGCCAATACTATAATCTGAACTTAAAAGTAAAGCAATGAGCGTGTGGCAAGTTTGATTTTGTGACAGTCATAAACCAACTGTATAACGATCCTTTAATTCATTATTGAGTAGGCAACTGATTGAGACATTTACTATAGAAATGTTGCTGTACAGTCAGTCGATCTTCCTTTTCTGAGCAGGAGCAAAATTAGTTTACTTAGTCAATCGCAGCAATCCCAGCACAAGAATAGTTTCTTGAGATCAGCAATATCTGGCTCCTTAAGGCTCCTTACTTTAGCCTTTAGAAAACCGTCGGCGTCTGTCCTGACAAGGAACAGTTCTTGCTCTTGAAGATTTTTTGTTGGATTTCTGGTACGTTCGCCATTTTTCACCAGCTCGATTGTTAAAAATTCAACCTATATTTTGGCTCAGACAGGAAACTATTTCTGGGCAGCCTTTATCTGAGGTGTAACTAGAGCAGAGGTGAATATCTAGACTTTTTCAAATACACATATTTGTCATGAAATTTAAACAATTCGGCTTTCCCTACCCAAATATGAACCAGTTGAAATTTCCTAGTAGGTTAAAATATAATATAAAGTGCAGTGTTAGTTTACAGAAAAGAAATAACCTAATTCATTTGCTGGTGAAATGTTGTGTTTAGACATTGTAAAGTTAAGCTGCTTAGGCTGTATCTCTCTTGGCAAAATTGTATTTGCTTTGTATTTGGCTCAAATTGTTACTTTCTAACTTTTCGCAACATTTCTGCAAATAAACTATATTATTCAAATTTCTATGAAAGGATGAAGATTTTCTCTACATAGCCTAACATTTTATGAGCATCTCTTAAAATACTATCCATATAACGTCATTCTGTAGTTTGTGAATGTTTTATTTATAAGGAGTCAAATCATCTTGTAGTTTCCTTACTTTAAATTACCTGTCTGAAACAAGGGTTATAAACAAAAACTTTTTTAAGGTTGGGAGGTGTGTGTGTGTGTCTAAAAATGCCATAATTGTGCATTTCGTGAATTAGAGCTTTGATTCATCAATGGTTTCTGACAAAAAAAATGGTCTCATTTTGTCTTTTCCCTCTGAGTTTTTGAAATTTTATTACGTTGAAATTTGTTTTGCTTGTAGTGGTTTCTTTTTGTTTTGGATGAACAGATTACAAATATTTTTATAATTGCTGTTATTTTATTCCCTCCTACTTTAAGTAGATCTATTGGATTGTTGTCTATATCAGAGGATTTTCCATTCGTGAGTTTTCTCATTGCCTTTCTACCTTCCTTTTAGGTATGGATGGCTCTGATACCTATTCTCTAGTTTCACTCAGAGAAAGTGTAATCCTAGACTCTTGCAAGGTGGGAGCTTCTTAATTTTCCTATCCAAGTCTTTAAGACCTACCCACTGCCCACTGGTAGTTTTAAAATCATTATAAAGATTTATAGTTCAAGAAGTATAAGTAACGATATCTCAAAAGTTATTACAGTCACGTAACCTATCTTGTTTACTCAACATTGAAACTCCAAGATGATATAGAGAATCGTACATAAACCCCATACTTACATAAGCTATGGCTGATGCAATATAGCAAAACTTTTCACAAGGAACCCCAGTCTAGAGCAGGTCAGTTCTCATCTAAAACTGCTGACGAAGACTTCGGATCACTAACAAAATCCAATAAGTAAAACATTTATAATTAATCAAACTCAAAAGGAAAATCTTGATTGAAAATCAAAACGTTGATTTACGACGCCATTGACGTCCCTTGGTGTAATCAAGGACATGATCGTAACTTGGTCAAGTTCTAGGTTTGCCAATTTGTCTCTAAAATGGCTTGCGCTTAGCTATATTCCCCACAAAATAATTGTATTAAAGACTTTTAAAATTTTCTTGCAGTAACAAAAGAGGCTTTGGCTGCATGACGTACAAAGTTATCGTGTATGGTACAAATTACTACTTTTTAACTTCGTTTGCAATTGTGAAATTTGGAAGAACATTCCATTCTCAATCAAACTAACAGGTTGAACTTAATTTACTTGGAATTTGTTTAAGGAGGACAAAAAGTGAAGAGTCAGAGCTGCGTTATTTATTATATTATCAGCTGTGGTTGATGATTTATTAATTTCTCCCTGAAATTTTATTTTTACTTACAAAATCGATGCACGTCAAGCATGGTAAAATTACTCGTATTAAAATAACCAAGATAAATGAAATGTGTTTAAATGTAATAATTTCCTACAAATCTAGAACAAACACACAATGCAAATTCTGACAAAAAAAATCAAACAATCAAAAACCAAAAATCTGACGAAATTCATCTTAAGACACCTTACGCCATAGCACAGTTATCCGAAGACATAATAATGCATTGGACAATGAATTCAGCTCAATATAACTGTCAATAGTGAGTATAAATAAGACATTACGTTTGGTATATCAAAAACCAGTTCAGAAAAAAATAAAACAGTACCTGATTATGTTTGGAAAATCAAGATTTGGACAACCGGGGTTCGTATAATCGATGATTACCATATTCAGAAGAAAGATTACCCTCTCTTTTCTCAAAGATTAATAATATCAGAAGAGAGGATAATAATATTTAATATCTTTCGATCAAGCGATACGCTGTAGGTCAGTATAGTCTACCATTATTAGTCTGAATAACGTCAATTTGAACCATGTGGGCTTAACATAATGGTCACTGTGTACCATTAACCGTCACTAACGACAGTGGTAAACTTCTAGGGAAGGATAAAGGGTGATGCTACTCATATTTGATAAGAACTTACAAAATGACCGCTGTTTATCTCCAGAAAAAGGAGCGATCCAAAAATGGATAATAAGCACTAATAAAAATTAGAATGAGGTTATTTATGTGGTCATCTAAAAAAAGTTTTTCCCAATTTCTTTTATTGCTCTTTTTCTAATTAAATTCATCTTCTTGTATTTCATTGATGGTTATTGCCATCTATGTTGCTATATGTAGTTCGAATGTATTGTTTCTCTTGAATCTGCCATTTAATATTTGCCTGTGCTTGTGTTTGTGGTTGGAGCCAGTTTGGTGTAACATCTAAAATAAAAGTTAATTTTAGTATTTGCAGTACATTTTTTAGATAAACTGGTTCTGAGTAGAGAATGTACCTTAAGTAGAAAAGTATTAAATAAAGCATAAGTAAACAAAAAAACTTTATAGCACAATGATAAAGTACTTGCTGGTGAAGTTTACATAAATAAAACGGAAAAATCATCACCAAAATTCCTCACCTATCAATTATAATTACAATTTGATCTACATCGAATATACGAAATATGATTAATTTTAATGCATTTGTCTCTTCCAATAAGAGAGGCATGGCGCTACGAACGTGAAAGTGGAAGGGGCGAAAAATAACGAAATGCTACAAATAAATACAGTAAAGAAGTACTCTAAAGTATCAAAACAAAGGTTTCGGAGTTAATGCTTTCTTTCCCTTGGAGAAAAGCAGATCAGGATTTACAACATCTATTGCCCAGCAGATCAATAGCTCTCACTACACTGCATAGATATACTTTCTTACTGCTGTTGATTTCAAAGGTTACTCCCACAGCTGTATATACAGCGAAGCTGACTGAAGAGGGGAGAAGGTGGAGAATTCGCAAATTGAACAGTAGCTTTACCAACTGAACAGCTAAGACAATCGTCACACATTCTACTGTCGCAGATGACTGGTCTCAACAACAACTAACCTAGTCTTTGCCACCAATGCGCAAACAAGTGCTGAGAGGATGAGGGTGTTAAACCAGCTGGTTGGAGTTGACTACAGACCTGTAAAACTGATCTGAAGCCTCAACCACCATTCTGAGGACAGAAGGGTATTATCCACATGCAACTACAGAAAGACCATATGGGAAGACTTTTCCATCCCAACTGACAAGTACACACCCAACACCAATACTCGTTGCTAAGATGCAAACAACACGATGAAAGCTTTCAACGCTGCTGTATTCAAGGCAGCAACAGGAAGCATCTCTAGAGGAGCCAGAAAAAGCTGCAGATCATACTGGGCTGAAGACCTTCAGCGGTTGGAAAACCAGGTCAATAAAAGCAAGGGAGATGTTGAAGAAGATTCCGTAGTTGAAAATAACATTAGTGTGAAGAAAAAGAAAGATTGCTACCAGAAAGCATTTATTGAAGCTGCAAGAAATAACTGGAAAAGAAAGAGAGAAAATCTAAACCTGTTTGAGAACGAGAACAAGTTGTGGAACCTTGCCAGACTTACGAATGACGAAAACCTTTATTTGCCCCTATAGTAATGGAAAATAAAAGACGAAATGCTTACAGGCAAACAAGCTGCTAACCACCTAAATAACACCCTTGGGAAGATAAAGAACACTGATATTCAAGAGGACAGAGAAAAGGAAGTAAAGAATTAGCAGCGATGTTAGAGAAATTCGAACACTAAAGAAGAAGAAGAAGTGATGAAAGATCCATTTACTAAGACAGAAATTTAAAAAGGTCTTAAGCAGTTGCAGAAAAACAAATCTCCAGGACCTAATATCATCACAAACAAGAGATATTACAGGACCTTTGGACATCAGTCAGAAAGATATTGCTGGAGATCTTTAACGCCAGTGTAAAAAATCTATCATTTCCTTCCAAGTGGAAAGATGGCACACTGATACCTATCCACAAGAAGGGAAAGAAAAAAACCCGGCTAACAACGACAGACTCCTAAACTTGACCAGCTTCGTAGGGAAGCTTATAAAAAGGATTATAAACAATAGAGTAGCGTGGTACCTTGAAAAGAAAGAGATCATCTTAGACAGCCGCGTTGGCTTCAGACAATACAGATGCACCGAGGACCAGGTCTGCTACATTGTATAAGAGATTGAAGATGCACTACAAGCCAAAACGTTTGGATGGACGTGGAAAAAGCTTTTGACAAGGTACGAAAAGACTGTCTAAAACTAAAATTGCACCGGAACTAAATTTCAGGCTATATGTACAACTTGTTCAGCTAGTACCTCACAAACACAAAAGCTCCAGTACGGAGCCGAAGAGACCAGAGCAGGGAGAAAACTGTAAAGAAAGGCGTCCCTAAAGGCACAGTACTGTCTTCAACACGTTTTATAACTTTTATAAATGACATCCTGAATGACATCAGGGCATTGATTTATGTACCAATATATAGAGATAATCTGCTTGTCTGGTGCTCAGCCCAATACTCGACAACAGCCATCGCAAAGATGCAGGAAGCTCTGGAAAAAATAGAAAACTATACAACAACGTGGCTGGAGACCATCAATGCCAGTAAAACAACAAGCACGATCTTCAGCCTGACTCCAAAAGAACAGAGTGCATGGCTCGAGCTGAGTAGATAAACTCTGCCTCAGGACAAGTCATTCACATACCTTGGTGTTACCTTTGACCCAAGGATGAATTGGAAACAACAGATCAACAATTGTAAAACCCGAGACAGATACAAAACAGCTCTCGTAGAGCAACCGCTCGGAACATCGTGAGAAGCTAACCATACCATTCATGAACTAAAGCCGAAGCAGATACTCTGCTGCCAGCAGCCTAAATGGTAAAAAAGAAAAAGAAAATCATCCACTCCAAAGTTGCCATCTTCTCAGATGCCCTATCTCTCCTAAAAACAATCTAGAACCCCTGCACCAAGGAGCTGAACAACCTAGTATAGAGGCTTTGCAACAATCTATTGAGCAGGCAGTCATTTAGTGGATCCACTCGCACTGCAACATCTAGGACAACGAGGAGGCTGATAGACTGGCAAAGGAAGGAGAACAGCTACAATAGGAAGAAAAGGATATATTTGTAAACAGGCAAAGCAATATCCAGGGCAACGAGGAGGCTGATAGGCTGGTGAAGGAAGGAGGACAGCTACCACAGGAGGAAAAGGATATCTTTTTAAACAGGGAAAGCCATAAAAGATAGCATCAACAGCACCCACAGTTAAACAAAAAGGAGGTCTACTACTTCCTTTCCATGGGAAGTAGTAGACTTTCTCTTCCGTTCCATGACCAAACGACTATCGTGAGACTGAGGACGGGAATTGCAGACTCAAATACCCCATGTTCACAAAGCTCCACATTGGAGATTCTGCAATATACTCCAGTGGTACTTCTTCGATGACAGTAGAAAAGTTCCTACAGGAGTGTTCGACACACCAGAATCTGAGAGCAGAGACCTGGCCTGCTGGCATACCGATGAGTGAGAAGCTATTTGAACCTTTGGGGAGCCTACAGCAGAAAGCAGTTCTCGTCAGGTCCTCCGGAGTCACTGTCTGAGCAAACGACGTCAAAGAAAAATAATATTTGATGATAAAGCCTGCATTTACGTGCTGCAACATAATAACAAAACGTGAAAAAAAAGCCGAAAGGAGCAAATGTATGTCGAGGAATACAAAAAATTAGTAATTGATGAGAATTACAGAGACAGAACAGATAAGCTGGCGATTTGCCTTTGTTATTCAAAAATGTCTATTTTACTAAATTCTCTTTCTTATACGATACACTTTCTGACAAAAAAGCTCATAAAGCTCTCAAAATTTGATAGTAGGCCAAAATTTATTTTTCAGACCGTGTTTTAAATGAAGCAAAAATCTGAAAATTATAGGCAAAAATTTTAAAATGTTACCACCCTGCTTAGACGAAATTTCTTTTTATGCTTTAGGTGTTCTCGATAAATTTTCAATGTACAGAAGAGGTGATTGGAGATGCTGAAATAAAGACAAATGTAATGATTTTATCTTGTTTGTAACTTTAATAATTCATAAATTTAACTCCATTGCTATTTCATTATTTTGAGAGTGTTTCCAGACAGTTATCAATTATTCATAGTTGTCCAAGATTTCCTTTTAAAAAAAATCTGCACACCTTGTTTATCGTAAGTTGAGCAACTTGATAGAGAAGTGTCTTATTAAAATAACCATTCCTTCTCCAGTAATACGCAAGGTGTTTCTAAAAAGCTTATGTCCTCTGTGGCATCTTTTACTGATAGTAAGAACTGGTACGCATGCCAGATTGTATAATATGCTCACAATTGAAGGTTTTGTATTTGTACCCGGCTTCTAATGACTTCCCCAGTACTTTCCTTGGCTCATCATAACACATTGACCACGAAAAGAATGGAGTCTAAATTGATACCATGTAAACATATCTTTAATAATTGACAGTAATGAAATAAAGTTTCAAAGATTTCAAAGATGATAGAATATCCATTTACTTTAACTGCGTCTTATAGACCCCTTAACACAGCTTTATACATCATGTTTAATGTTTTAATATAAATTTATTATAATACGAACTTGCCTTGTTTACTGTTGATTCAAACTTTTAGCTAGGGAAACGTTCTTCATTTCACCTTCAAATACGGATTAAAGTTTAAATCCTCACTGCCTCCATGACCTCCTGAAGGTATACCCGGAAATGCTGAGTATCAAAAGGAGGAGGGTGGTCATAAAGCACAGACGACTATCCGTTTGTGTCTTCATCTGCTTCGTGCCTCTCACTTTAACTACGTTAAAACATCGTGCAAAAACGACTTTTCATGCTTTTGGAGATCGGTGACATTTATTGACCTTATATTCTTAGAATTTCTTAAGAGCTATTTTCCATACTTTATAGCCTATTTCTAAGAAAATGCCTCCTCGGAGCTCTTTGATTTTAGATTTTTTTCTACAGTTTTAATTTTTGCATACATTGGATTTGACTAAGTCTTTGTCAATATCGTACTCAAAGAAAGAAAGTATCTTAAGCCATATATGCCGACAAGATCGGTTTTGCTTCCAACAACACTGACATGAAAAATGAGACCTTTTTCTGGATGAGATCGTTTGTTGATAGTAGCAATACGTTGTCCTTTTACAGATGCTTTCTTGGAACTACTTGTTCAAGAAAAACTCTAGCCATTTGGTTTTTTAGCTTTTTTGAATCTTCCTTCTCCTCCTCAGGTCCCATGTCCTTCCCGAACGTCGACGGCCATGCTTCGCAACAAAGACCTGTCCTTTGCTATCCTCAGCATCTCTATTTTACTTTTCCTGATCCAAGTTGATATGCTTTCTATGAATGTTAGCCGTCAACGTCCTCTGTCTCTTCTTTTACATATCCCGCCAGTAAGAACCAAGTTCTCCAATCCTTTCTTTCTGATCACAAGTCCTAGGAAGGACAGTTGCCTTCTCCTAATGGTTGTTAGAAGCTTCATGCTGTAACCTGCTCGTCTCAAAACTTTGTCGTTGGTTACATGGTCAGTTCAAGAAACTCTCAAAATTCTTCGTAAAAACCACATCCCAGCGGCATTTATCCGACTTTTGATTTCTTGCTTTACTGTCCAGCTTTTACATCCATATGTCAACACAGGAAGATGTCCATTGAGATGGTTCGACTATTCAGAATACCAGACATGCGTTTAAAAGCCTCCTTTTCAATCACTATCGTCCTTTTTAATTCAACGTCGCTTCTACCATTCGAGATTAACATACTTCCAAGGTAGTTGAATCTGTTTACCTGCTGTATCTGCTCACTGTCGACGGTCAAGTCACACTTAACCTGTTCTTTCTTTTTGCTGACTGTCGTGCAGAACGTTTTCCTCCGATTGATAAGTACTCAGTCCCTTCCTGGCGCTTTCTTGACACACAATATTAAGGATTTTGAATCTTTAAGGAGCATAATAAACTACTAACTATGAAAGTGAACCAAAATATAACAATCATTTCAAGCTTTGATTCTTGAATACCCCAAGAAAATAAAATAATGGGAAGAAAATATAAATGCTAAACAAATTGGTGTGAATTGTAGGCTAAAAATTTCAGGTGAGCGTGAAATCAATAAGTAAAGGAGAAATGTATTGTTTCAATGTGTAGAGCTATTTGTAAGTTTCCGGAATAGTTCCAGGAGTACAGAGAATCAAATATCTTTAAAAAGTCCTAAATTTTACGGTATTTTTACTTGACGTGTGCAGATTATTTAAATTCTGGTAACTGGTAGGAGTCTGCAGACTCCTTTTCTTTAGCAAAAACGGGCAAAGCAAACAGAAATGCTTACGAACTGTTTTTATCCATGAAGCCATTTCAAAAAGTACAGATCGACTAGTAAAAATCACGAGATACATCTATTCTTTCCTCTTAATCACTTTCTTGACATTTTACTAAAATTGCGTCATTTTTTACTTTGATTTTCTGTCATGTGAAACGGTTGACTCTTAAATGGTGTTGTCACTGTTGTTCTGATGCTCAGTCCATCCATCGATTATTGTTTCGGATTCGACTGTAAAATAATTTCTCTCTTGCAAAAGGAAAAAACAAGGATATCCAGACTATTGTGATAAAAGAAAAATACTTTAGCTTACAGTTCAGACCTTTTAAACTGATACTTTTTTGTTGACGTCTACAAGGAGGTTGGTAGTGATACATTGCATTAGCATGTGATATATTGCACAAGTCCAGACAATATCTCAAACAATGTTGCTTGAAATTGAGGTTTAAATGCAGAATCTTAGAGGTATATAAATTAGTACTGTTAACTGAATGTAGGAAAGTTTTAAGAGAAAAAAATATTGGCCTTAATCATGCCGTAAAAAGTAAGAATTTCCAGAAGAAGAAATACACGTGTTCCTCATATAATGACTGCTAGTCTCATATGCCAGGAAAAATGTTTCTGCGTTGTTGTTCACTGTATTGTCTGGACGTTAATCCTGTTTTCCTTGTTATAACGTTTCTATTTACATGAAGATGAAATAGAAAGTATATTTATATTTTAGATTGTTTTTAAAAGTCTCTGAAAGGTGACATATGTAAAGAAGAAATAATGTAGGACAGTGTGGAGCCTCGAGAAACAGCAGAAGTTAGAGAGAACTCACAAGAAGATTGACCATCAATGACAACTTTGAACGTATGCTTGTTCAGAAACATTGCTATGATGTTTAAAATGTTGTCGCTGATGCCTTACGATCTTAGATTATAAAGGACGACGGAATGCCAAACCTTATCAAGCGCTATTTAAATATTAAAAGAAATAGACCTTGTCTCTCCATGTTTGGACGTCTGGATTGGATCGAGACTAAGGGGTACTATATTGCTTAGCGGAGAAGAGAATGTGGAGCACCAAGTGGAACACAGTGTGATCGTTTATCAGTTGTTTAATTATCTTCCTGCTGGTTGGAATAGAGAAACATAACAGCAAAAAATGTTCAAATATTCAACCCTCCCGTTGACCCCTCGCTGATAACAGGACTGATCTGTTTAACAGGTTTTCTTTGTATTGACATTGTTATGATTACTATTTTCATCTTTGGGAATAAATAAATAAATAAATAAATAAAAAATAATAAATAATAATATATAAATAAGTAAATAAATCTCTTGCTTGGTTAACAGCAAAAGGCGCAGCTAGTTGTAATGGTTATCCTACCACTGTTCCTGTACTATAGCCACCTTAAAGTAACTTTTAAAAAAACACGTCTATTGTGACGTCTTTTTCAGGAAAAACTTGCTCAATTCTAGCTATACTTTAAAATACTGCAAACAAGTAAAGCAACTCGTAACAATGGTTTTATCTTAAGTCTACCAAAACTAAATCTTGAATATGAAAGATGATTAGTAAAACGTATGGGAGAAAAATTATTTAGTGAGCTACCTCTTGACGTACGAAAGAAAACGTATGTAAAATATATAGTAAAGCTTTCTCTTTTTAAAAAATAAACATTGATTTTTATACTCAGGCCTCATTAAGGCTAACTTTTATTCTTTTGTTGTTTTTCATTATCTTTAAATACTTTTTATATGCCTTAGGACCAACAGGACACACCGATAAAAGCGCTATCAATGCAATTTTTGTAAATGTCGGAGTTTTGTTAAAACCTGTATAACATTCATTGATAATAATTATAACTATTGACATTATCACAAATTAACAGCAGCAATATTAAGACTTTGGTGTAAGAGCTTTATCATGTCTTGAGTCGTTAGCTTTTTCTGAGCTACGTCAGGCTACTCTTTCAAGATTATAAGAGAAATATTAAGACTATCAACTATATTAATCCCTGAAAGTGAAGATGGAGAGATAGAACAGTTCTATGAAGATCTAGAAAAAGCTAAAAAATATTTGAAGTCACAGGACATCACGATAATAATGGGAGATTATAATACTAAAGTAGGAGATGAAGGGTATATGACGTAGTAGAACCCTGTAGTTTAGGCACACAGAATGAACGTGGAAGAAGGTTAATTGAATGGTGCCAGATGAATGAGTTTATTATCACTAATACTTGGTATGAAAACCACCCCAGAAGACAATAGACGTGGTTGGCTCCAGGAGGCAATTCCAGAAACAAAATAGACCATATACTAATTCAGAAAAGATTCAGAATGCTGTTAAGACATCAAAATCATTACCAGGTCCTGACTGTGACTCAGGCCACATTCCAGTCATGTGCAACTTCAAAATAAAACTTACGAAGCTTAAGAGATCAAAAACCCATCCAAAGTTTCTAATTTAATTACTGAAAGCAGATGAACAACTTAAAGATCAAATCAATGTAACAATGAAAAACAGATACGATGCTCTTAGCAATATAACTGAAGTAGAGGAACTCTGGTCAAAGATGAAAGAATCTATTTAAGAAGCTATGGAAGATAATATCCCTAAGATAAGTAAGAAAAAAGACAGGAAATGGATGACGGAAGAAATCTTAGATTTGATGGAAGTAAGATGTAAAACGAAACAAGATGAGGTAGAATATAAAAAACTCAGCAAAGAGATAAAGAAGAAATGCAATGAAGAAAAGGAAAAGTGGATTAATGAACAATGTCAAGAAATAGAACAAAACCAAAACAAGGACAAAAAATTTATGCACTCTAAAATAAATGAAGTAACTGGCCGCCAGCGTTATTGGCGTAGCTTTGTCTAAAACTCCAGGGGCAAAATAGTGCGACCTTCATAGAACAATCAGTCTAATGAGTTACTTCACGAAAATACTCCTCAATTTTAATGCAAATGATGAGAAAAAGCATAGGACCTGAAATATCTCCGAAACAATTTGGTTTTGTACCTGGCAAAGGGACAAGAAATGCTATATTTACCTTATCAATGCTCATGGAGAGATGTATAGAAGTACAAAAAGACCTGGATCTATGCTTTATCGATTACTCAAAGGCTTTTAAAGTAAAACATGAAGAACTGCTTGTGCTGTTAAGAAAAATTAGACATAAATGGCAAGGATTTAAGAGTTATTAGAAATTTGTATTGGGACCAAACAACAGCAGTAAGAATAGATAGTGAACTTAGTGATTTTGAACCAATCAAAAGAGGAGTTCGACAAGGATGTGTTATGTCACTCGATCTCTTTAACTTGTACAGCGAAACAATTTTAAGGAATATAGAAGACTTTCAAAGACAGAAAATAAATGGTGAACATTTAAATAATCTCAGGTATGCAGATGACACAGTTTTAATCGCAGGATGTGAAGATCAACTTCAAAAACGTTTAGATATTGTTGTTTTAGAAAGTGAAAAGTTAGGATTGACTCTAAATGTAAAGAAAACAGAATGCATGGTAGTTTCCAAAAAATCTATAAACCCTAATTGCTACCTAATCAGCAGAGGTAAAAAGATAAAGCAAGTGACGAAATTTGAATACCTAGGTCATCTGATAACATCAGATGGTAGATGTACAACAGAAATAAGGAAAAGAATTGCAATGGCTAAAGATATTTTTCAAAAAGTGAAAACAATACTAACAAACAGAAATATAAAAACTACCACAAAAATCAGAGTTTTAAAGACATATATATGGTCAATTCCTTTATATGGATGTGAGTGTTGGACAATTAACAAAGAAATGGAAAAGAAAATAGAGGCAGCAGAGATGTGGTTTATCAGAAGAATGATGAAAATATCATGTACAGAGAAAAGGTCAAACGAATCAATTCTTCAAGAAATTAACACAGAAAGGTCATTAATCAAGGCTATAAGAAAAAGACAACTGGAATTCCTAGGGCACATATGTCGTCACAAAAGCATACTGTCCAAGTCTACATTAATAAAAATCGGGAAACTTAAGCTCGGGTTTGGGGGGCGCTGTGAGCTTACCAACGGGTCTAGGACAGAGCCCTGATGGGGGACCAGGGTGCAAAGCCCCTTAAAGCTCTGCAGATTCATTCTGAAATGATATGCTTCTTGGCTTAAAATTGACCATTACGGAGAATGATATTTAAGATATAGTTCGTAGTTTTATTCGGTTTGTTGACTTGCGCCATTATGCTTGATACTGCTTTCATCGTGCAAGTTGAAAGATGTAAATTCGAAACCGAACATTGTTATTGCGCACTCTTTGAAATACCAGAAAACACAGAGAGATCGACAAAATGTACCGCAGTCATGCTGTTTGTTTTCATCTTATTTCTATTATCAAGGTAGCGCCGATAAAGATACTAAAGATTACGTCCCGAACTTATTAAAATAACGGGATCTGCTCCGAGCGGGGAAAAGGGAAACATAAAAATACAATATAACGCCCAATGACAGGCTTGTCTGACATGCTACTCCGCATCTAGATAACTTAGAAAGTAAGAACGTAGACCTCTTATTTCTGACTGTCTTGCATCAAAATCAGGGTGAAGTGGTGGAGACTTTGCGAAAAGGTGGGAAAATAAAACAAATTTTGCAATTTTATATGAATTCGGGAGGTTCCATTGAGAATCGGGAGATAGGAAGGCTAAAACTAAAATCGGGAGACTCCTGAAAGAATCGGGGGGCTTGGACCATATGCAAAAGCTTAGAACACCTGGCTCTTACAGGAAACATTGATGGAAAATGTAGCAGGGGTCGGCAAAGGATAACATTTGTTACAGGTCTTAACTCGTGGTTGTCAAAGACAGGCAGCAAGTGCGACCTTCTAAGACAGACAGGGAACAGATTTGATTGGGTAGCCATGATCGCCAATGTCTGTTCCAGACAAGGCGCACGAAGAAGAAGAAGAAGAAGAAGAAGAACAACAACAACATTAACACAATCTTCTTCTTTTTCTTCTTCCTGCGGTCTTATTCGATCGCTAGGACCGGTCGGCCGCTCGACACAGTCTGCGCCACTTTCCGCGCTCCTTGCAGTTCTCCGGATTCGCTCCAACTTGCCTCATGCCTTCCCTTACAACATCTCTCCATCTCAGCTTCTGCCTGCCTCTGCTCCTTTTCCCCTGAACTGTCTACTGCCATGCTTGCTTTATTGGGTTCTCCTGGTTCCTCCTCATTACATGCCCATACCACTTTAACCTTACTTCCCTGGTCATTAACACAATCAGCCATATTAAAAAAGCAACAGTGAGACAATTAGCAATATCAGCAGCAACAACAATATTAACAACAACAGCATCCACTCTGGTGAATTTCACTGAGTTCAAGGGACACAAGTCTCTTTCTTTATCGTTGCTTCCACGTATTAAAAGCTTGGGANCATTAACACAATCAGCCATATTAAAAAAGCAACAGTGAGACAATTAGCAATATCAGCAGCAACAACAATATTAACAACAACAGCATCCACTCTGGTGAATTTCACTGAGTTCAAGGGACACAAGTCTCTTTCTTTATCGTTGCTTCCACGTATTAAAAGCTTGGGAAGGACGATTTTTGAGACAGCGATCAGAAATAAAGTGGTCCTTGACATTCTAGAAAAATGTCTGATACCGACTGCTACTTGGATTGTTAATACTAACATGAGTCAGCTTATGACAACCCCTAAAGCTCGTCTTGGTTGAGCTTCAGTAGTTTAGAACACCGTCTGAGGATAGATTTGCACGGGGAGAAGTGGCTAAAATCAAGGACTTCACTTACAAGTGGTACGTTGAAATAGGGGTAATAACGTATTTTTTTAAACATGTGTAGGGGCTAATGTAGAGGCTAATTTGATTTGATAATAGTATGAAGTATTATCCAAGAAGCATGATTATATTATGAGTTGGTGAGGAAGGAACTATTTTAATTGGAATGAATAGTTAGCGGAGGAAAATGATGTAGAAAGCTTATGGGTAAAAGAAATATAAAGAATACAACTACTCAGTTATATGATAAGAATGAGAGAAAAAACATGACGTAAGGCTATAATCAAGAATGTGCCGTGATCAGCAGTATCTAACAACAACTAGATCTTGACTGTCAGTGTCCTGTTCTGGTACTCATCCTTGGTGTTAATCACTGGCTTCAGATCTTTTAGCCAGAGTGCTTCCAGTGTGAGGAGATAAGCTTCGCATAAGCTTGATTATAGAATTATGTCATGTTTTTTCCCTCACTGTAGTCATATAACTGAATAGTTGTATTCTTTATATGGTTGGTCTGATGATGTGTGAAATACATGAAAATATTTACTGAATTGTTGGTCCCTTGACTTCACATTATATTATATTATGTATTATATTATGTCTTATTATTTTTTATAGTTACATCGTAGTATATGTTAATATATTGTATTCACTTCTAAATAGAAATATGCATATAACAATATTTTTAGACAAGCCAACCTAACATTCTGATCCAGTGCTTGCCATTTCATGCCTTTTTTAAGAATGAATAACTTAACTGACTACATAACTTATTGTTGTACTTTTAAGATTGAGGAAATGTGGTTACAAAGCCCATACTGTCAAATTTTGTAAAACTAAAATGCACTCAGTAGACATTAAAACACCATTTCTAAGGGCAAATATAAAGGCACTCAGAAATTTGTTTACTTGATTACTAAGAAATTTTTAATTTTGATAGGAATAAACTTATTTTATTTACTGCTCCAATTCCATTCTCAAGCAAAGTTTGCTATTTTTTATTACTAGATAAGAAGCTATAAAAACACTTTTGATACACTCTCTTTCTTTAGTCAGCAGTAGACCAACTGCAGTGGGTTTGGAGTCAGAGCTCTTTCTTACAATAACCTTTCTACTTTTTACCAGTGTTAGAATGGAATCACTTAAACATTAACGTTGAATTGACAGAAGAGGATAAGAATTCATTTATTTTGAAATGGGTGTGAAAGGATTATGGCAATTATTGGAGCCAGCAGGAAGACCAGTAACTTTAGAATCTTTGGAAGGCAAAATATTGGCTATTGGTATCCTTTTTTATTTTATTATTCACCTGACATGATATTTGTTTAAGCCAATAATCAATTCACTTTTTATCAAATTATTACCTTTTTTCCACAGACACTCTTGTTTGACTCTGTGTTATTAATGATATAATTAATAACATAACTTTTTAGCTATTTTGTATTTACTTTTGCTCTGACAGTATTATAGTTAACCCATTTTGGTATCCATTCTTTATGATTTAACCAAATATGGCAATGAACAATGAGGTGTGCTTCAAATTCAGACCACAGTGCAGCAACCAATTTACATTATAATCAAAACAGTTGTTAGAAAACTGAAGCAGAGACTCAGGGGATGCATAAGGCATAAATACCCTGAAAGTTCAATTTAGAAGTAGACATTGCTTACTTATTTCTTATAGTTATTGATGAGTAAACAAAATCAAAGGTGATAAGTTAAGATCTTCCATCTTAGGTAAGAATACCTATAATATATAATTTTAAATTTTTTTTTTTGGGGGGGGCAATACTTGTCTGCCTGAGTTTTCAGTAAGAGTGGTGATTTAACTGGAGTAGTTTTACTTTGAGTGCTTTGAGTAGAAAGCAATAGTGTTTGACGCTCATTAGACATAATTGTGTGGTGTGCATAGCAATAAAGGGTGCTTCCTATATATATCAACGTGATATAATCCTTAATATTTGGTTAGTTTAATTATTAGTTTATGAGCTTTAGTTATGCCCCCACCTTTGGTGTGAACATACACAGTCTTATCTTGTTTGAGCTCTACTTTGTCTATTTGTATATGCCATTAATCAACAGACTGATACCATGACTGGTATCAGTCTGTTGTTTAATAGCTACTTCAAGTTTAAAAATATAGAACAATGATTAACATTTATATGTGTAAATAGAAAGTATTAAATGTCAAAAGCAAATAAAACATACTTTGGGGATATAAACTATATCTTTATGAAAGTACATGTAAAATAGTGGTATAAAATGCTTTCAAGAAATGAGTGATGAAAGCATGTTCAAGTGCAGATAAAAATTGTAAACTAGCTACAATCTTGAAAAAGCAGATTATAGAATTTTGCTTTCATCAGTGACAATAATATCAGTATATGGATGATGTTTAAAGGTCATAGAATAAGGATGCAAGAAAATTGATGATACAGATACAAGTGTTTCTCCTTTGATTTATATTCTACAAGTTTGTTTTGAGGCAGTGAACAGTGAAAATATGTTGCATATATTTTACTTGTGAAAGTTTGCTGTAGGTCTAAACTTTAACATGTAATAATAAAGCATTACTTTTATCTGTGTGAGATTATTTACATACATTATTTTTTGGAAGAAAGTTGAATGTTGTAGAGCCATTGCATTTCAACATAAGTATTAACATTATAATGTAATGGTATTTACTCATGATAGCTTCCTTAACTGTAACTTAGATGTCAGTATCTGGCTGAACAAAGCAGCAAAGGGTATGAGGGATAAATTTGGAAATCCAGTTCATAATGGTCATCTTTTAATGATGCTTCAAAGAATCTGCAAACTTTTGTTTTACAAAATTAAACCTATTTTTGTCTTTGATGGTGGAGTACCAGAGTTAAAAAAGAAGACTTTGGTAAGTAAATGTTCATTGTTGCTATAGTAATTATAGTAATAGTAAATATAGTAATAGTAAATATAGTAATAGTAATCCTAGTAATTTCTGCACCAGGAGGCTCATAAGGTCACAACCAACTGTCAGTAGTATGTGATAAAATTCATTCTTTTTGTTGTCTGTTTCTTCATACATTGGAGCAACTGCTTGGATAACTGAATGTTTCTTGAGCTGGAAGTAGAATCTTTTACTTAGATGACTTCTTACTGGTGGCCATTCCATCAGATTTTCCTGTGCTGCATTTGACATGATTATCACAACATCTTTTTGATGTGTGTTATAGGCTCTATTATAAGTTAAGTTAAAATTATATTTCAATATTTCTGATAAAAGTACATAACTCTGAGTTTCTTGCTTATGCATTCATCAGATGTACACATAAAAAACTGCTAAGAATCTATGCACTTATATAAAGTTGATAAAGTAATTAAAAAGTCATTAAAATTCTCAATGGTCTGGAGGGACGGATTTGTAATTCTTTAAAAGGTGTTTATTGATGTGTTGACATGTAGCGATTAGTTTGGATCTTTTGTTTAACAGTTTCAATTTGGACGTAATTATGTAGAGTTTCTCTGTCAGACAGGTTGCATGTTTTGCTGTCATTAACATACGGGTGAGCATGGTGGATCACTTTCCACTTCGAAATTGGTGTTATGTTCCTGTTTTGTAAATTTTCAGACATATTTTGAAAGTTCTGTTGAATTAGCTTTATATTCATATTTAAAGGAATTCTTGTGTAAAAACCATCTTTCTTTGAACGTATTTTTGGTTAATCCAATGTAGTTCACACCTTCATCATTTTCTGATGATTTGATGGTACATTGGTAAATGATGTGCTTATCACAACACTTTACATTCAACAGGCAAGAATCCTTGTTGCGACAATTACACTGATTGATTTCCTTGTTTGTTTCCTCTGTTAGTATTTTCTTGTTGTGTGACCTTATGATGCTGGATACATTTTGTAGACAACTGTAACTAACCTTCAAATTGTTTCTATTAAACAGTTTGTGCAATCTGTGCTTTTTGGGGAAGTATTTTTTGATGGGATATACTCTGTTTTATATATATATATATATATATATATATATATATATTTGACACAGGAAATGACTAAAGAAAGTATGCCAACATTTACTTGAGTAAATCAAATATTTATTTATTATTTCAAATTTTCATCTGTCTACAATAGACTTTATCAAGAAACTGACAAGCAAAAAACGTACACGTGATGAGATTCAAACAAGTTGCTAAGTGACAATTTATTGCCATGCAACAAAAATTAATTGTTACTGGGTCGAATATATATATATATATATATATATATATATATNGAAACTGACAAGCAAAAAACGTACACGTGATGAGATTCAAACAAGTTGCTAAGTGACAATTTATTGCCATGCAACAAAAATTAATTGTTACTGGGTCGAATATATATATATATATATATATATATATATATATATATATATATATATAATTTTGATAGAAGATTATTGAAAATCACTGCTTTATTTTATGATTTTTAAATATTTTTAATAATTATTTAGTAATTCCCATATTTATTTGTTGCATGTGAACCAGATTTTTAATCTTTTTGGTGGTACACCTGCTGAAATTCCTATTTCCTTAACATGACCCAATGTGTAGTTCTAAAACTTAACCACCCAAACAATTATAGTCTGGCTGTTAAAATGTTATGTTTTTTTATTATAGAGCTTTGGTGTACTCTGCAAGAGAGACAAAAGATCTTAATCATAGTAAATTATTGTTTGAAATATCATGGTAATTGTGATGGATACTTTTTATCGTAACATAGTATATTGATTTAACCTTGATTATTATATAATACTAACATTATTATAGAAGCTTTGCATTGTATCATTTAAGGGTGCAAGGAAAGACAGGCAGTATGATGCAGATAAAAAAGCTGGGAAAGCCAGAGAAAAAATGTTACAAAACTATGTTAAATCAGTTGCACTTGGTGTAGTTACTGGAAAGAAGAGGTAGCCTTAATTACTTTTGATTTTCTTTGAAAGGGAGAAGGGTGGAATAGACTAAGTAACAAGTTGGAACTAAAAAGGCAGTAACTTTGTACTAACTTTGCAATTAATCTTTATGGCATGTTAAACTTTGTACAAACAGAGGCAAAGTATTTTTATTTTGATGTTTACATAAAGTACAAAATACAAAATATAAACCTACTAAATGTATTGAAATATGAAAAAAGACAAAAAGTAAATTGAGCTAAGAGGTGCACTTAAACTTAAAAGCATTCCTAATCTAAAAGTTTCTACATTATAGCTGCCTGAGGTAAAAAACTGCATTCACTATTTTGAAGATTTATGACAATGATAGATAACTGCATGTGTATAAAGATGTTGGGAAGAATGAATCATGTGAGATGTAACAAACTGAGCTATTATCAGCAAGGAAAGTTCATCAGAGTACTTTATGTGTAGAGAAGACAAAGATGAGCCACATTTCATCAATGAGAATGATTTTGTCATCGAAAATACAACTAAGGAAGTTTATTTAGTAAGACAAAAACTAAAAACAGTGCACAAGATGGCTAATTTGCTTTGATATGACAGCATGTGACACACATACAAAGTTTTATTTTTAGGGTGTTTGCTTATGTATTGCATCATTAAGGGTCGTGACTCCATTTTCAGAGTGGGATATCTTTGCTATATTACTTGTCTAGAGAATTATTCTTCATCAGATTTGAATATACACCGTGGTGCTTCAGATCTCTTATTTACTAGTTGTTCGACACATTTTCTGGGCATCCCCAGAAACAAGAAATGCAACTTCCTACTATTAGACCTTTCATTACCAGCTTTTATTCACCATGGACCCCCAAACCTTCACAGTGTTCTCCATATGTTCATAAACTCAGCAGGATGTACATGTCTTCTAATTTGGAAAATTGGCTCCCAGGTTGTAAGCTACAGAGATAGCAACACAGCATTTGGAACAACACCATGGAGGGTGCTTTGAACACAGGAGCTGTGAATGTGCCCCAAGTAGGTGGTTAGGTACCTTGGTTGGTGAAAGTGTGAATTCCTTCTATAATAATCTTGTTTATTCTTTTGTACTTCAAAGCAGCCACTTCAATGGCCAGTCACATAGCTGTTATAGCACAAAGTTTCAACTATGTCAACACTGTTATTGCTAATAGCATATTCGGTCAGCTGTGGATTTGGTGGATGTTTATTAATGCATCTTTGGTTGAGGGAGTCAAGATTGGTGTTGAATCCATCATTTTCTTAACAATTTCTTAACATCATTTGTATCTAGTGACTGAAGGATGAGTACAGAATGGCACTGATGCCCATGCCTTTTGAGATCCTCCACATGGCTACAGGGTAATTTTGTTTTTGCTAGAGAAAAAGGCTTTGACATCCTACATGGAAGTCATGTGACAGAGCTACCATCTTAATTACAAGGAGAAGAAGGAAAAGAAAGTTGACTCCCTGGTGCTGAATGCCATTCTTTCAAGATAAATATTCGCTTTGGGTCATACATACAATCGGTTTGTTTTGATTATCATGCAGGTCTTGAAGCATCCTCCATGATGGTGGGCTTCCCAACAGATGCCTGGCTAGCTGCATGCATGGCATATCTCACACTAGATTTCCAGGTGGCTCTTTTCAAGGGGTCAATTGAACCAAGGCCCCAGCCAGACATGTCATCCTTCAGAACATTGTGCCATGTCTTTCTTGGTCGCCCAGGTTGCCAACATCCATCCTCTGAAAAGTATACTGCCTGCTTGATTGTTTGCCACTAGATTGCTGGACATGGCCATACCAGCATAGATGTCTTTATTTCAAAGTGTGTGTTGTGTCGGCTAATCCTAGCTTGGACAGCAATTGGCTTGAAGGAGTTGTCTGCATTGCCCTGTTATTATGCTGCATGTGCAATAAGTCACTGCTGGTCATGGGCCATGTTTTGCTGCCGTACAACATGACACTATTTATACAAGTATTGTATACTATTCCACATGTCCTCAGTGTCAGATGTCTTGATGACAGGATTGGGAGAAGCTCCTTGAACTTGTTCCAAGTAGACTTTATATGAGTGATTGAGGCATGTGAACAGCCACCAGCTGCAGAGAGTGTATTACCGAGGTAGCAGAAAGAAGACACCACCTCAAGCACATCAGAGCCAACAGAAACTGTTTGCTGGGTTCTACCAACTCCAGGTCATGCCTCACATCTACATCTTTTGCATAAGGAGTTAGGGTCCACATTTTTCTTTTTCAGTCTACTGCACCTTTTGTGCACCCAGTATTTGCACCCACAGCACAAAATGCTGTTGTTACCAACACCAGAAAAGCACACCACACTGGAATATTTGCCTGAAATCTTCAATATGTCCAAACCAGGGCTGCAAATCATGATCTTGGTCTTGTCAATATTTACTCTCAGTACTTTCCTTTCCATTTCATCTTTCCAGATAAGTAAACGTCTGGTACACTCCTCTAGAATCTCTACTACAATAATGAGGTCATCAGCATACAGGTTCTCCCATGGAACATCCAAACGGAACTCTTTTGATAGTGCCTCTAATACCACTATGAACAGAAGAGGACTCAGTACTGAGCCCTAATGCACCCCAACTTTCCCTTCATATTTATAGCTGTAACCATTTCCAATGCAGACCCGGCTCCTTGCATTGTTGTATATCCTCTGTACTAGCTGGACAATCCATTCTTCAATACTGAGCTTGCTCATTGCCCACCATATGACCTTGCATGGAATACGGTCAAAGGCTTAGAAAGCCATTTTTATGTTTTTGCCAGCTGCCATATACTTTTCTTGCAATTGCCTGAGAGAGAGCGATACACAGAAAGAGCTTTCGATGGCAAAACACTTGAAAAAATCACAAAATGCACACTTAAATTCTTGTTGGCTGTGTAAGCGATGCTCATCACATGTCAAAGAAATTTAACTGGAATCCTTGTATTATTGTTATGGATGAGATTGCCTCTTAAAAGTGACCCTGCACCAAAGGGTCTTTGAGCTTTCTATATTCGTAAACGAGGAACAAACTTTTGCTTAGCCTTGAGAGGGATGTCAATAAAGAAGTCACAGACCAGAAGTTGATGTTGTAGTGCGACTTCCTCACCTGGAATAACCTTTACATCCTTTATATACATGCGGACTGATTTTCGGTAGAGGATAAAGTCAATCTGAGTCAATGCCGGCTCCGATCTGTAAGTGATAAGGTGGCTGTCACGTTTCTTAAAACAGGTGTTGCCAAGGAGAAGATCATGGAAGATTGCATATTCCAGCAATCTCTCACCTCCGACATCA
>RDPX01000002.1:8620623-8643062 GCA_003991215.1 Morbakka virulenta | reverse complement strand
GGCAGAGCCTTTGTCGTTACCACACCAGTAGAGTTTAAAATTTGAGTTCTTCCCTGTGATAGTGCGACATCCTCTTCCGCGATACCTGGTCTCTTGAACACAACAGACAGCAATATTTCTACGATGGAGTGTTTTTACAACTTCACAGGCTCTACCATGCAGAGTATTCACATTAAGTGTACTAATTCTGAACTGTCTCAGGGGCTTGCAGGATTTGCCTTGATGGCCCGACTCTGTCCCCCGCACCTGATATGAAGGGGCCAGGCCAGAGACATTACTGACATGAGCGCCAGCACTGCCTGTATATAGATCAGTGTTTAAACTTGCCATATTTGTTTGGAAACAAGGTTTTATGAAAGCGCCTATCCTAGCTGACCTTCCAACTCAAATTTATGGTGTCTGAGGGACCATATTTGTCAAAAGTTTACACTTAAATGGGAAATGACTTGCTGTGAGATACCCAACAGTCGTAGAGGCCAACCACCAAGATAGTCGCTGGATGCCAGACAGACACTTCTTGGATTTTCATTTGATTTTTATTTAGGGCTTGACTGCCGTAGAACATGGGAGAAATCCCTTGAACTGCCGTTCAACAGTGCTACTGCCAACCGGGTTGAGCATCTGCTTCACCTGAAGCTTTTGGCAACAGGCTCTTCAGGGCTTATACCGACCCGACTCGGTAGGTTGTTCAGTATCTACCGGCAACTAGGGTAGAATCCAGAGGGAACGATATGCAAGAGTTACCAGGCAGGTGGTTTCCAAGGGGGCTGAGCCTGGACCAAGGAGACCAATGGACATACAACCAAACCCCTCCAATCTTTGGGACATTGGATGGTATGCATATACCTACTTTGATTTTCAGTACTTTTTACACTACTTCTGGCAGTGTTATTCGTTTCTCCTTGGCTTTTCTCCTTGCAGAATGGTTCAAAAACTTGTCTACCTAGTCCTGTCCTTTCCAGGACATTACAGTATTTCCATGCTCCACATTTCACATTGCTTGTGCATTTGATAAAGCAGCAGATGCTTCCTTTATTGTTTGGTCACTGCATATCTCGGCATCATAATAATGTCTTGTATTTTTATGGTGGTAGTTGTAGGTGGAGTTTCAAGGTACCCTTAATCAGAAATTGATGCAGTTTATTCTGGTTTTTTGACTAAGTCGAGACGAGAGTCAAATTATTTCGCAAAACCGTCTATCACCACGTGTGTTGTGTTGCTTACCATCAGGCAATCTTTACTTCGGGACACCCCCAGTAGGTGGTTGACAACGAAAGATAAACAGCTTAACTTCCCCCCCCCCCGACAAATATTCCTAGCCAGGTATCAACCCAGTGTTTAAAGGCCGCAATGCACACGAGTTTATTTTATTAAAGTATAAGTATGATAATATTTGCCTCATAAACTCGGTATTTTATCACCAAACAGTTTATTTTTAGCTTTTGTGTTTTTTCATTGGTTTAACAGTTTGGGATCAGTAAATGCCAAACAAGAAAAGGAGCCTGATTTGTTTGAACTTCCTCCATTACCAACAGGAAGCCAGACTACCAGGTATGACAACGCAAAACGCTTTGTACACAACACTACTGATTTTAGTAACTGTTGTTTCCATTTTTGTTGTAACCATTTTTATTGTAATTGGAAAAAATAGAATTAAGTATTGGTTTATTATTCATTCTCTTAAGTGTCACTCAGTTATTATCTGGCTGTTCATAGTGTGTATTTTCTCGATTAGTAGGTCATTTATGAAGACCCACATGTCCCCAATAATGATCTTGATGAACATGCCAGTTATCAGTGACTGACTTTCAAATTAGGGTTGTTTGGTTACCGTGGTAACTAGGGTAAAAGATAAAAGTGTATCCGGTGGGTTTTTAATATTGCTATAGAAATAATAGAATTAAGCTTCCTTTTTTATTTTGTAAGGCACCAATTTCTCAGACGATTCCCTTTTTGACCATTGGCTTTCAAAACCGGAGATGTTTATTACATTTTATTTTTAAAGCCTTGCATTTTTATTCAAAAGTGGTAACCGTTTGTTTCTTGTTTCCACGATGTTTTAGATTACGATTTCCGAATAAATGTTGATAGAGTTTTTCTCTCTTTGACACAGAAAGACAGGAAGAGGGAAAGAGACAGAGATCGAGGCTCAAAGAGAAAGAAAGAGAGGCCGAAACAGACAGAGACAAAAAGAAAGAGAGAGAGACAGAGAGAGGAAGAGAGAGAGACAGAGGGCGATACACAGAAAGAGCTTTCGATGACAAAACACTTGAAAAAAAATCACAAAATGCACACTTAAATTCTTGTTGCCTGTGTAAGCGATGCTCATCACATGTCAAAGAAATTTAATTAGAATCCTTGTATTGTTGTTATGGATGAGATTGCTGACTTGACCGTGCTGCTTTGTTTTACTCTGGAGCTTGTAGGAAAGGAGTATATGCCTGATATGTACGATAGGGGTTGATGTTCTTTTATAAATTAAGTTATAGNAAAGAAAGAGAGGCCGAAACAGACAGAGACAAAAAGAAAGAGAGAGAGACAGAGAGAGGAAGAGAGAGAGACAGAGGGCGATACACAGAAAGAGCTTTCGATGACAAAACACTTGAAAAAAAATCACAAAATGCACACTTAAATTCTTGTTGCCTGTGTAAGCGATGCTCATCACATGTCAAAGAAATTTAATTAGAATCCTTGTATTGTTGTTATGGATGAGATTGCTGACTTGACCGTGCTGCTTTGTTTTACTCTGGAGCTTGTAGGAAAGGAGTATATGCCTGATATGTACGATAGGGGTTGATGTTCTTTTATAAATTAAGTTATAGCGAAAAAATATGAGGGAAGGAATTTTTTTTCTGTTAGTTTCATAGTGATTAATGTCGTTAATTAAGGAACGCCACGATCGAACACCAAGTTTGAAATGGTGTGCATGTTTGTAATTGCTATGTTAAGACGTCATCCAATATACAAATATTTGTTTAGAGTTTTACACCAAAAATTATAGTCAGTTCGTAAGTTTAACGAAAACAGTTGTTACTTCTTTGCTAAGTAATTTTACGAGTGATTTTTTGTTTACATACGAGAATTTGAAAATTCTGAACTTTATGGACTCGGAGGAATCCATAGATGCAAGAGTTTTATCATGTCGTAAGCCTTTTCTAAACTACGTTTTGAGAGATACTTGACCCCTCTGGAATGCAAGTTTGAAATGGTGTGCATGTTTGTAATTGCTATGTTAAGACGTCATCCAATATACAAATATTTGTTTAGAGTTTTACACCAAAAATTATAGTCAGTTCGTAAGTTTAACGAAAACAGTTGTTACTTCTTTGCTAAGTAATTTTACGAGTGATTTTTTGTTTACATACGAGAATTTGAAAATTCTGAACTTTATGGACTCGGAGGAATCCATAGATGCAAGAGTTTTATCATGTCGTAAGCCTTTTCTAAACTACGTTTTGAGAGATACTTGTCCCGTCGTCAGGCTACTGAAAAGACTAGGTACGGCTGTTTTTATACCTTGGTAGTGTGTACCTACGTTTAGACAGGGATCGAGTTGTTATTGTCCCTAAGGAAGATTCTCCCGAAGGAAGATAAGGAAGAGCTTTTCAAAAAGGTGACACCAAGAATCATGAAATAACCGAACACAGCTGGAAAAAATATCACATCTTTGACTTGGAAAATAAAAGGGTTCTAGACAAGAAAATCAAGCGAAGAACAAGGAAAATAGTAATGTGCACGAGGAGAAGCAAAAGCACGTAAGATGCTAATTTGTTTGGTCAGCGGTATGTTCAAAGTGAAAGAGATTGATAAAAAGATAAGATATCCACGTATGTTTAATAATATTTGGATGTGAAATAAAACATAATGTACCATACTTAAATATGGTGATTTTTGGCACTAAGATTGCTCCTACTGCCCCATACATGAGAATAATTAAATTTCAGATTTATTATTGCTATATATGTGACAGTATTTATGAGGATATATAGTTAAGATGTTTTTATATCATCCGAAAATACTCAATTTAATTGTAGCGTGCGGTTCTCTTATTTGGTGTGAAGTGCAGGTCTTGTAAAAGCAAGCCAAGAACTAAACGTTAGGAATCGCCATCAAATGAGGACAATTATAGCAGTTCCATAGAAATGCGTACAATTTTGGCCACTGTACAAAGTCTGACCTTAACAAGACTTGTACAGTTACAGGATTACCCAAATTTACGAATTCCTTTTAAAGACAGATAAGGATTGGGGCCAGGAAAAGTTATCTTTAAAGAATTGTAACCAGTATAAGTTTGCATAGTTGCATATCTTTAGAATAGCATGGAATGGATTGTTTCAATTAAAAATCCAAGCAGGTTAACATAAATACGCCTTTAGTTGTTTTCAGCCCATTTATACCTTTTCCCAATGCGCATGTCTATTCTACTCACTAGCCAAAGTTCATCAGATGAATTTGAAGAGACTGAACAAGAAAAGAAATGGGTTGAAAGCTTGCAAAGTGAAGGTTTACAGGTGAGAGGGGTTTTTTTTATATTCTAATTGTGTGAACAAGATTAGGTTCTTTGAACAACACCATTGTGCTTTAGCTGAATTTGAAATGTCGGTTGTAGTTTTGTAGACATTTGATCATGCGATCATGCTGGTTATGAACTTAGCAACTGTGATTTCCCTACTGATCATGCAATATGGGTGGTGGCGATATAGGTACGTAAACTGTTTCTAGTGATAACTCGTTTATTGCCAAATGATTCAAAAACAAATTATGGTTGGTTATTTTGCCCCTTAACTTTTCGGATTTTCGGATTTTTAATAGACAAGTGATCCAGAATTATTTCTCGCAAATAAAGGTTTATTTTATAAAGAACGAAAAACGTGTTGTTCCACAAAAGTTTTACTGCTGTTGCTCTTCCTTTCGAGAGACTAATGCTCTTCCCTCCTGAGACTGATGCGCTTCACGTCGAGGGACTGATGCACTTTCCTTCGTGAGACAGATGCTCTTTCCTTCGAGGGACTGATGCTCTTTCCTTCGAGGGACTGATGCTCTTTCAGTCGTGAGGCTGGTGCTCTTCCGCACCGATAAAAAATTGCTTTTCAGCAGTTTTCATCTCTCAAAGTTCTCTTCTTTAATTTTTCTTTTAATGATTCCGAATGACCGTACTCTTGATTTATGGAGAGCTGAAGAAAACTCTTGTGTTTTCAAGATTGGGGCTAACTTTGCTTAGTTTGGTTGTCACCCTTAATTTACGAAAGTTTTGGTGACACAGTAGGTTACAGAAAATGGGTTGGGTTTGAAAAAATGAGTGTAGGGGAGTAAAAGACTACACAAACTGCAGATAGTATGATTATACTTGGGATTGTTGCACAACGCCTATTGATGTATTTTTTAAAGCGTTCTGCAAGTATAACCCTGTATGCAGATCTTACTTTTGACCCCATCTGAAATATTTTGTTTTTGTGGCTTCAGAGCTAATTTGACATTTTTAAGTTCTGAGGATTATTACGATGAAGGGAATTCAAATCTGAATTTTGATTTCACGTCTATAAATACCCTTATCATAATGTACGGCCATACCTGCTGGGCATGCATATAGGTCTTACAATTACAATTGGCTTTTGCCAGTCTACTTAATAGAATTTGTTATGACAACGTAATACTACGTCTTAGTTTGCCACTAATCATTCTTATAAAAGTAAACTAGCTACTATTTTTGTCATTTTAATCATTATTGATATAAGCGGAGGTATTAACACTGGTAACTGTAAGAGGGGACGCGCTTGAGACAGTACAGAAGTTCCCATACCTTGGAAGCTATGTTATAGACTCAGGTGAGGTAGAAGTAGACATGACCAATAGATTAGGTATAGCTGAAGCAGCTTTCCGATCATTGGCACACATATGGAAGAATCGACAGATAAGCGTAAAACTAAGATACAGTTATACATAGCAATAGTCATCTCTTCAGCTTTTTACGCAAATGAGACTTCGAAAAATACAAAGAAACTGGAAAGAAAGTTGAACTTCTTCCACCAGGGGAATCTGAGAAAAATTTTAGCCATCACATGGCGGGACAGGATAACGAATGAAGGAATTTTAAGATAAACAGGACAGAGATAATTGCACAAGATCGTTGAAGAGATGAGATGGAAACTGGGAGAACATGTGTGGCGGCTACCATCTGGCCGACCTGCTAGACACGCTTTATTCTGGAAACCTTTAGTTGGAAGAAGGAAGCGCTGCAGACCTGCGCGGACGTGGCAGGCGACCTTCAGAGATGATCTAAAGGCTTGAGGACTGTGCCTCTAAAATGCTCAAGCGCTGGCCGAGGATTAAGCCCGATGGCACTGTCGTTCTGTCTAATGTCCTGCACAGGACGGGAGGACCTAAGGTAAGGATAACACTGTCAGGTGTAACATTTTTGCTGCAATGGAAATGGGATATACATTCACTCGGAAGGATTTTGTGTAAAGATTTTCTACCTGTCATTAGGTCTGATTCTGAATAGATATTATTTCCATTTCTTTTACATGTCACAGAGTTATTCAACACCTCTTAAACTGGAAAAGTGAGTTCAATGGAAAGTTTTCTACCATATCACATTTCGCACGAGTGGCATACCTACTGCAGTAGAAGACAAAAACCAATTGTTTGCCATTTTAACATTTTTGTACCATCAAAAGGTGCCTAAGAAACAATAGTTGGTAAAAAGTAGAGTTACTGCCGGGAACATTAAAGATGTCTTTTATTCCCCTAAAGGTTCAAAGACCCAGTCATGAAGCTTCAATTGTGATAAATCGTCACACTGATATACTGCCTTATGCCAGTTCATACATTTAACCGCGGCACATGCGGATTTGATTCTTAAATTGGAAAAAGGTTGCTTTTGAACTGACCCATTTTATCAAACGTCTTTTAAAAATGCCATAAATCGTATTTTAACTTACGTGCACCCACTATTAGAAACTTGGACACGGATGAAAAAGCGACCCCTCAATTTGGATCGCGTCTTAATATTGACATGACGTTGATTCATAGCAAATGAAAAGTATAAACAATCAACACGGAATCTTAAGTTTGAGTCAAGAAAAGTAAGACGACAACTATTTCAGGTCACCTTTGGATTTCTGCCATAGCAAGTGACGAAACATGACGTTTCGAAAAGCTTGGCCTCTCTTACGTGGACGACAGTACAAGAACTATAAGAGCCAGGATCCAAACGCCATTTTACAACAGACGTCAACCAATAAACAGAGGGAAGGAGAATAATACGAGTGAATTTATAACGTTGAACAAGAGGAGTAAAACAAGGGGAGTTACGGCTTGTGACACGTTACGTGATAAATATAAGGAGTGGGTAGTAAAGCTAAAGGCGGTAAAAGGTCTGGAACGGTTGGGTTAAATTTATGTAAAACTACAGTCTAGATTAAGGCAAAAACGGTGCATTGTACTCAGATGAAAAATGATGCCTTTTTCCTCCCCCCCCCTCCTTTTTTTCCCCGTTGAATATAATCGCGGTTATTATGGCGTGGACTGCAGTGCTTTGGGCGCATTGCTGGTAATCATGGTTAGGATTATTGAAGTGGTGCATCAGGGGTTGCCTACGGTAATGGATTTGGTTTAAATGCAAACCAAATCGTTCTGAAAATGAAAGTTATATTTCGCCTATATGCAAGTCTGTATTGTAGGCACAGTGTACGGTTGTACGTTGACGCGACGTGACGAATCGTTTTGTTTCATCCGCCCCATTTTTGCATTATATTATTTGTTTCGGTTTCTAGAGTTTATTTGAACATCTTCATGATATTGACATGGAATCAGATGAGTTCAAGAGCCTTCCGCCAGAAATACAGCATGAATTATTGGTTGAGCTTAAGGAGTCTCATCGCAGAAAATATAATCAAAAACCTGAAGTTATGCCCGAGGTTAGAAGACATTTTTTGTTGTGGTTATTAACTACCTCTGTTGTTTTGAAATGTAGCTACTAGAGAGATAAAGACACCAGGGGCATTTTATCATTTTATTGAAATGCCCCTTGTTATAGAATACCATATTATATCAGTGTGGCCAAGTACATTACGGAATCTTAGTTTCGGGTGTGAATTTGAATCTTTCTATACTTTTTTTGTTTAAGCGAATAATATATTTGTGAATGTTAGGCTGGACGAATGATCTTGTTAAGCGCGAATAGCCGCATTTGTAAGGCAGATAAAGTCCAGAAGCACTGATTCGATCCCAGTTTGATTATATTTCATCTTATACTTTCAGCTTGTTTTTCCAAATGATTCCGAATTATCCCCCTTAAATATTTTTTTGACAAGGTTCCTCTCCCTTCCCCCACCTCCTTCGTCGTTGCATTTAGACGTTTACGCGATGGAGGGAAGGCCATCATTTAGTTGGAGCTTTGGCCTATCAATATAAATTAGTTGAGCGTTCGATATGGACAAAGGTGAGGACTGCTTCTATCAACTAAAAGATGAGGCTGTAGAAGTGGCTGTAGAAGTGGCTGTTGGTAGCTAATTTGGTAGAAAACACGACTATGTAAATCATCGGCGCTGGCTGGAGCTTATTTAAGTGCATCTTTTATTTGTATTTTTTTAAAAATATTTAATAAAAAATAATTCACTCCAGTATGATGGTCTAAAAATTGTACATATAATGTATAAAAAATGTGACAAATAAGTGTGATTTTGTGTCACCACATTCGGTAACGGAATTTTTATGTGCAAGTTGAAATCCCAAATGTATAACAAAAAACCCTTGCAGTAGCTGGGTGAAATAATTAACTCTGTACTCTTTGCATGAAATGGAACCCGTCTCAAACACCTGAACTTGTCAATATGCCAAATAATGCAGTAAGAGATCATATTCCCAGGTCACTTTACGTTGCAATTTTGTAGGGAGTATAGTAATCATTAAATTGAAAAATAGTTTCTAGATTTCAAGACACCAAAACTTAATTTTCTCCGCTACTTGGCTGGATTTTTAACGACCCCTCAATTCTCTCTACTTTCTGTACTTTGTGTAGTTACGTTATCTCTTCCACCACTACTGAAGCATATGCAATAGAGAATGCGCCTCCAGGGCTTTCTGTTTTGTGCTGCTATCCGTTACTGAGTCCAGCCTCCTAAAGGTATTCGATTACCTCTAGAATTTTTTGTCAGGGGCTGCCTGAAGGGTTTTGATGCTAGCGTTAGAAAGAAGAGATTTATCGAATCTTTTTACCTCAATCTCTTTAAGATATCTGTTGTATAGGTGTGGTCCTTTTTTCCTCAAATTTCATGACTGGTGACAGTTTCAAGCCAATGGACATGCAGTTTCTTTGCAACCAGTGGGTTATTAATGATTAAATCTTTTTAATGAAAACTTTATTAATTTGCTCTTCTCCACTACACACGATTGACTTTTTGTTTCTCCACAAATCAGTTCAGCAGGTCTAAGTGGGAATGACAGTTATTTAGAACTTGATGTTTTAGAGTTCCAGAAGTTCTGCCTCTTTTCTGATTATGGTTTTCACATCTTTACCTATTCCTTTCTCCTTCACCAAGAGGCTTCTTTTTTGAACAAAGATTTCCAATTAATTAAGGCCTTTGGAATGTAGTTGGTGGGGGATATTCTGGAAGGGCATTTTCTTGTACATACCCAGATTACAGCAGAAACTCGCCTATTTTTATTCGTCTCTTTCCTAGTTATGTTCATGTGGTAACAAACCCAGTTGGACAAAACTGGAACGGCGCTTTTTATTCAATACTTAAAATACATTTCTCATCTCACGCTTTACCTTGATGTTTTGGGTGCCTATGTTTAGGTGCTATGGTCAAAGTTGTGCATGAAACAGTTGTTGCGATTGATGGCGCTTTTGCATTGCTGCTACTACAGTACATCATATTCCGTTGCAACGAAGGCGGCTTTCCCTTATTTTTCACTGTCTCTGCTTGTTTAATGTGTTATATGGTCAATGTTTTTTGTGGCAAATATTGTTTTCATGGGGTTGGTTGTTGGTCCCTTGCATACTACCTCAGTTTATAAATGACAACTTCGCTGTTAGGTTTCGTTTGGGTCAGGACTTGTATGGAAAAGTAAATAAGATGTAACTGCGTATATGCGTGGAAAGACTCATATTTGAGACCGGATTCTTAGACCTAATTTTTAGACTTGCTAGATTTCGGAGAATGTAAGAACTCATGTTTCCTACCTTCCAAAATTTGACCATAGCGAAGTGGTTTACGAGTTGTGATTTTCATGCCCACATTTTAGCTATTTAAATACCATATTCAACTATTGCAATAACATCTTGGTATACCTGTTTTGTTTTGTCAGAAAGCAGATGAATTTTCAAACTTTCAGTTGGCTGGTCTCCTTCGAAGAGGACAGATAACAAAGCAGATTGACGTGCTAAGAAAAGATATGGGTACAAAAGCATCGGGGGACATTATGCAAATGTACTCCGATGATGGCGACGCTACAAGGAAAGAAGTAGAAGCTAGACGTGTAGTTTCAGAGCCTAAAAGTCATTATATTTTCATCAAGTCGGCACCACGACGAGGGGGTAATACAATGTTTGCTGGAGTGAGTGAAGAATATGCAGAAGAAGATGAACATGATACACAAGAAAATGATACTTTCCAAAAGCTTGAAAGGGAACCGCACCAGTTTAAGGAGATGTACTTAGACGATGCTGTACCTGTAGTTTTTATGTCAGAATCGTCTGATGAGAGTTGTTTGCTTAGTCCGGAGATAAATGTACCTTTTCAATTTCCAGTAACAAAGCAGGAAATATCTAAACAGAAAGACATCGAAGGAAGCATATCAAAAAAGGATTCAATATTGTTGTTAGGCGACAAAAAGGAGGTCAGAGAAAAATGTGTTGTAGGTTATACGACAAGGAATGCTTCCTTTTCAGACAGTCAAGATGAAGCCAGTGGAAGTAATTATACCGGTATTACTGAATTGAAGGAAAACTCACCAAAGGAACAAGAAAAAGTAGTAGGTGTTCAAAAAGATTCAAAGATTAGTAAGGGTGCCGAGATTGTGACACAAACGGACCATTTGAAAACAGAGCGCAACATTTTAAATAAAGGTGTTAGTGATGAAAACAAAAGCCAGGCTAAAGAAATTTGTCAGCTTCCAGAAGATCAAAATAGGACACCTACGCGTACAAGAAAGCTAAGTGACAGTGAAATGACGGAAGAATCCTTCACGACAAAGCGCATCAAGATGATGGAGGATAACAAAGTGGGCAGTGATGGCATGAGTGATGACATGAAAATTTCAAACAATGTGGAAGTAATTGATCTAGAAACACAAGGTAGCTATAATTGTTTTTTATAAATGTTTTTTACGTTCTTTGTTATTATCATTATCAGTAAAGGTTAATATTAACACGTAGGACTTTAACTGTACTTATTTTCAGACGACTTCGCCTATTGTCACCATTGCTATTGTTACTGTTATTACGTCACATTCTGCTCCACTGTCACCCATCATTATCATTATTATCATTATCACTATCACAATCAATATCACTATCATTATCATTATCACTATCAATATCACTATCATCATTATCATTATCATCATTATCATCGTTTTTATCTTTCGGCCGACCTATTATTGCTCTTATAACCATCAATAATACAGTCCAACCTTGATCACTAAAGTTTGACCATAACACTCTATGCCAAAGTACTTATTACCAATGAAAACACCTACCCTGGTATAGCTTGCCCCATCAGATCTAGTGTTAACTTGTGGCTCATCTCCTTGCCTCCTTGCTTCCCGACGTAATTATCACCATGTCCTTTATAATCATTGACAGCATCTTGTTATCTACAATGTTGTATACATACAGTTGAACATCATTATAGCGAACACGGGATATGCGTAAATATGCATTTAGCGAATCTATGTGAAAGGATGGATGTTTTTTTCGTACATATTATGTGCATAAAATGTTGTTTATAGCGTATTCGGGTATTGCATATAGTGTACTCTTTTTCAGTCCCCATTGTTAAACGTACAGTGGTTTTGCTATCAGTTGTTGTGTACTTCATTCTGATGTCTGAGCTTACATGTATTTCATAATCGGCACCTATTTTCTGCTGAATCTCATTTTGTTGATCCGCTTTTACCCTTTGCTTTCCCAGTGTTTTCCAACTGGCGACGCAGCCACAGTCTATCCCAGTTAAAAATTGTACTCTAAAGAAGGTCGCTTATTTCTTTGTGCAGTAGTACATTTAGTGAACTGTGTGTTTAGTACCGTGCGTGTAGTACTCTGATTACAGTAATACATTCACCCTGTTGATTGCTATAAATATAGACATTTACTTTTGTTAAGTGTATGCATTTTGAGTATACACTCATGCATTTACGTACTGTAGTTATGCATAGTAAATGCTATTTTAGAAATTCTGTTACATATATAAAACATATACAATTTACTTTATTTTCGTTAGTGCGTGAGATCCCTGTTTGTTGGGCCGTATGTTCTGCAGTATATGTACAAAAAGCATTGTCAGCACTATTTGATGCTATCATTAAGGGGTCCAATATAAAAGTCAGAGTTATGATAAGAGCCTGCAAGCTACTTTGGCATTTGGCGTATATTTGAAAGCAAGGCAGTAAAGATGTATTTATTTTCCATAATTTGGTCTGTTTTTTTGCAACTAGAATGCCATTTGATGCACGTGCTAAACGTCAGGCGGAAAAACTGAGTGCTTTCTGAAAAAGTAATGACCTATCCGTGGTTTGAAGAAGATTGCTCTGTGTCAGTTGGACTGGTCTTGTATCAAATGAAGAACGTTGAGAAGGTCTGCATTAGGGGATTGCAATGCAATACCGCAAACAATGCAAAAAAACCCCCTCGATTTGCACTGTCGCATATGGGGAAAATGCAGCTTAAGATTTGTTGAAGTAGCTGTTTTGCACGAGGAAAAATCAAAGTCCAAATTCGTGTGGCTCTTTTGGGGGATTTATTTTCCAGTAAAAAGATAGTTTTACAGGCTGAAAAATAGCCATGGACTGACGATCGTCGCATACTATGGTTACCAACCTTAAAATTTCTACGTAGCAGGATCAATTATTCTATTCTAATCATACATGCTTTAAAACCAGATTAAATTGGTTTTCACGAATAGGTCCTGCGATGGAAAACAATATAAAGATAATATCACCTAATATTGAGATAGAGGCAGAAGAAAATCAAGAGGAAAGCCCCGAATCGACTTCTAAACGAAAGCATCTTACAGATGAAGACAAGAAAAGAATCGAGGAGTTCCAGAAGAGTATAGAGGGGAAGACAAAGGTAATATATTTCATATTTTCACCCTGCATCCGAAACCAATGATGTTTGGATAAGATGAAGATGTAAGAGGATATATTTTAACCCTTCAGTAGACGGAGGTCTCTTAAATTTTAGTTCCCCTGTGATTTGAATGGCTTTTATGACGAAATGATAGAGACGTTGCTCATTGATAACCCATCCGTCGATGATAACTGTAATACTCTTTTTAGTTTTATTTTATTCGGTTTCTAACAATCTACAGCCACTTAATGTTTTTACCTCATATTTATGGCAGTTCGTCATCGACTTTTCCTTCCACCTTGTTATTCTTTGGAGACTTTAAAGTAGACTTGACCTCTTCGATAGAGCCTTCATCAGTAGAATAGTCGATGTTAATCGGAGCCTGCGCTGCCTGCTCCGGCTGCTGTTAAAACCAATTGACCAGGTCATAAAAGGCGGTTACAGAGTGGCTCATGACAATGTTCACGTTGTCGACTCAAGTAGTTACCTATAATTACAACTTGACTGCTTCCTTGAAACAATACTTAAAAGGGATGAATCTTTTCTACTAGACTTACCGTGGGGGAAAATATGTTGACGTCATCTTCGTCGTCGAGATCAGTATAATGCTAAAAGCTTGTTAATAAATAGATCTAAGGTGAGAGTTCTAGAAATTATACATGCATATGTATCCACATAACGGCAGTCTAGATCTCGTCGATATAGATAATTATCTGTAGCATCCATAAACACGATCTTACATAATTCGATTTTTGAGTTTCATTTAGGAAGTACCTAATACCTGAAAATATACTCGTTGTTCAGATTGGCTTTGTCATCTTTAGTTAAGAAATTGCTTTTGTTTTTTCTTTTTGCCATCCAAACAATTGTATATTTTACTTTTGTGGTACTTAAAATGCAATCAACGACACTCTTGGCGTGTAACAGAACAGGCTTAGCATCATACTATCTTATCTGTGCTCTAATAACCAAAAAATCAGTCTTTAGGTAGGGCGTATACCTGCAACCAAGCTGACACTTAGATTCTTATTTTCTTACACCATAAATGAAATTGTATAACATGTACTTTTCACCCGTGTTGTCAACTAGGAAGACCTATCGGAAGTACAAAAAGAACTGGAAGAACAGCAGAAAGGACTTCAGAAAGAGAGACAGAAACTAACAAGAGCAGCAACATCGGTGGTAGAAGAAATGTATAACGATGTCCAGGTTATTATTGGATATCTCTTTATTTTTATGGTACTATCACAGCAGTTATTTAAGTGATATATGTGAGTCCTATTATTTACAAAATCAGGATGTGTAGAGAGGCTTTTTTGGGAGATGAAATTGGCCTTTTTGTAGAGGGTGGTGTACACTTTGTAGAGGATGGTTTACAGATCACAAATGGGAATGTAAAATTCCTTTACTAAAGTTAGTTATGGTACGCAGATATTTCAATAATCTTGTTTTAACCAGGTAAATGGTGAATAGCAATTTAAATAAATAACAAACAAAAAATAAATAAAAGAATGAAGTGATTAGTTAGTTTGTTGCCCATTCATGAAAGCAAAGCGAAAGACAAGTGAAAAGTTTGTGTGCTTGAACTGGGTTAAAACTAGTGGCAGGAGTTGTCATATACTTTATTACCTGACCTATCGGCGCTACATTCTAAAATAGGTCCTTTTGCAACCACGCCATTCACTTAAATGCATCGTTCTTTTTGCAGGGACCTGGGGGAGAGATTTTGTACTTAATAATAGTTGAAGCTAAGACGACGCACTGATAAAAGTATGGTTGCAAAATGATATGGTAAAGAACGTAGCACCAAAAGATCAGGTGGTATGCCAAGTGGCTATTGAAGCCTTGGGCACAGTTTCGAACTTAATCGACATACGGATAGTTTTTACATCTCCACAGTTTCACGTCCTGTACCTCAGTATTTTTTTCACACTTTTTCATATCTTCATGTTGTTTGGATCAGATGTCCCTGCCTCGGAAGAATGACCTTCTTCTGTTTTGAGGCCCAGCTCAGAATGCGTGGACTTGGATCGCCTTAAGGACCGATAGAGACCTCAAAACTTTGAAAAGAATGACGCACTAAAGTAAAAGATTTTTGCTTGGATTTTTTTATACTTCAAACTTTGAAAAGGATTTGGAGGATTGTTCACCAAGACAAATTTTGACCAATTTCAATTTTCAAAGGCGGTTAAATTTTTGTCAAGTCAGCAGTTTGGGTTATGCACGAAAGTAGATAACTGGTTATTCGAGTTTTCACATTTATCATCCAGGGTATGGATAGGCTAATTTGTTTATTCCCTTTTACCTTTTTTATAATGACAAGGAAGTTCAAACGATGGTCAAACCCTTTGATCATTACGGATAACTGCAAAGCTGTAAATAATCTTTGTGGTGCTGAATTGATTGTTAGTTACACTTGCTTGTTTGTTTTGTGAAACGTGTTAGTTTATGTTTAGGATGATACACCTGCAGTGCTTATCAAAAAGGATGTAGTGTGTTTATTATCCCAGAGGTGGAAAGGCTATTTGTAGACATCACTGCACTGTAAAAAAGATCCGTTGCGTACTAATAACGAGGGTTAGGTTGAAATGCCGAGCTGCTTTAAGTCTCAGGTCAACTCTAATGTCTTGGTTTTAGTTCCTTTTTTTGTTTTTTCCCCCACATTTTTAGGGACTTGTATGTCTCCTAACTATAAAAAGACCAACTTTACCGGGTGCCAACCAGTGGATTACTTAGCACAATAATAAAACGACGTTAAGGCCACGCAATCCTTCATGGAATAATCATTAAAATAAGATCCAATCAAATTCTTTTTAAGAACGTTTTTTGAAGATATTTGTACGTCGATTGCATCGTTATAGCCTGTACCATTTATTTTCAAATTTGAATAACATAATACCCTAACTTATGCACTAAGGGCATTTGATTTTCTAGTAACGATAATTGATATTTTCTTGATTTTCTTGATTTTCTTGAACACGTGTTTTTGTTTTTATTGTCACCACTACTCTTTACAGTTGTATTAATTTTGAAATTAATAGCAGAAATGACGAATATGTGTTCAGATCGTACATTGGGTGGTCATAAATGAATTTAATATGCAAGAATGTAAAATAAGTAGCTTATATTTTTCAATACGACAGTTTATCTGATGGCCTTATATTAATTTGTTTCTGATTTAGGAACTTCTGCGATTGTTTGGAATTCCGTATGTGACGAGCCCAATGGAAGCAGAAGCGCAATGCGCGGCGCTGGATCAAGCCGACCACACAGATGGGTCCGTGACAGACGACAGTGACATTTTTTTGTTCGGAGGGAGGAGAGTTTACAAGAACATCTTTAATCAAAACAAATACGCTGAATTTTATTCATTAAAGGATATCGAAAATACTCTTTGTAAGTTAAAACAATACGTACATACTGTAGTGTGTTCTTCGTATTATTGTTGTGATTTTTCGCATCGACTTTACCAGTGAAAAATTACCCAGTTGGCGACACGTTGAGTTGTGAGGGAATCCTACTTGGAGCCACTTCGCTACAATTCAGAAGTACTGAGCAGTACTCTTTCTGTCCCCCTCTCTCTCCTTCCCTCCCTCCCTCCCTCCCTATCTATCTATCTATCTATCTATCTATCTATCTATCTATCTATCTATCTATCTATCTATCTATCTATCTATCTATCTATCTATCTATAATTAGATGTACGAGTAAGAACAACTCTAACTTTACAGTACTCAGTACTCATCTATCTATCTATTTCCCTCTCTTTCTCTCTCTCGCTTTTCAGTACTTTGGTTGACAGTAAGATGTACATTGGTACGATTTGGAAAATACAGTTCATAATTTTNCTATCTATCTATCTATCTATCTATCTATCTATCTATCTATCTATCTATCTATCTATCTATCTATCTATCTATCTATCTATCTATAATTAGATGTACGAGTAAGAACAACTCTAACTTTACAGTACTCAGTACTCATCTATCTATCTATTTCCCTCTCTTTCTCTCTCTCGCTTTTCAGTACTTTGGTTGACAGTAAGATGTACATTGGTACGATTTGGAAAATACAGTTCATAATTTTTTTCTGCCATTAGCACTTTCCTTTCCTTCCGCGAAAAATGAAGACAGATGAATGTTTAGATATTGTGATGGGTTATGCTTATGCAACTTTCATCTTCATATTTCGTATATTTTTATATTCTTTACACAAGTCTAGAACGGAAGAATTAAGATTTCCGCAATTATTTTTTTTGAAAATGACTTAAGTAAATAACGTAAAAGATATTTCACATTTTTGTTTCCATGATAAATCGTAAAACGATTATGAGAAATTTGAATACGTTCAGTGTAGATCCTTGGGTTTTACCCAATTAAAAGCAAGATCCCTGGTTATTAAGCTTAGCGATGCCTTTATCTCAGTAAAATATCAAGACGAAGGTACTGACCATTTACATTCGTTAAAAGCTCATTTCTTGTCTTAAAATTTCTTTAATGTTCGTACAAATATAGACTTGTGGGATTCTCACGGGCTTCACATAAGAAGATGAATGCGAAGCATCGGAAACCACATAGAGAAATTGCATTTTTTGCATGTGGCACTGCCGAGGGAAAAACAAGGAGTACTTGTCTTCTCTGCGATTGTTCCACATATGTCTTTATCACTGATTAAAACTTGTAATGTGTCAAGATAAGCCAACATACCTTACTGTGATGAAATACATAATCAAAGTCTGAATATTATTGTTCATATCTAATGGCACTGTTTTTTGCAACAATTTCTCGTCAGGAGAAGGGCTTATCTTTTTAACAAGTAACGTTTTACAACAACAGGTTTAGATTTAACACAGCAATTAGCATTTTCTTTTAACAGTGTATTTTTCTATGTTGTCTCCATGGTGACGTTAATATGCTTGTCTCCAGTATCAGTGGGCAAAAGCCAAATTAAATATTCTTTTTTTGTGTCGTTGTACATTTATTTCTAAAGCAGCTGGTTGATTATGAAGAATTGCCAAAGGAAATTTGGTTAAACTGGCACCCCTTATTGATAGACTTTAGTGGTGTTGGCTTTATAAGCCACCCTTGTCGTTTACATGTGAGCAGTGACTCCCAGATTTTTGGATACCAACTCCGTAGATTTGGTGATGCTAGCAAACAAGGATATGTGGCTTTTTTTATTTGGTTTGTGATATGGATCAGGGTATATCGTCAAGGCTAATTTGAACCTAAACAAGAATCATACTCCTTAAGTCATTAAGTATATCAAGACTGAATGTTATTTCAGCACGTATATTGGATTCCCCTGTGAACACAGTCCAAAATGCATTTTCCTTACAATTAAAGGTTGTTTCCTGTAGGAATTGTTTGACAGGAAATCTGCTCTATGTTAGATAGATAACCCAGGAGAATGGAAACAAGTATGCAGTAATCTGCAATTACGATCGTATTTAATAAGTGATAGTGACTTGTTGAGATTAATACTTGTGAATATAAGGTTGGTTTTGATTAGGAGGGGCTTGGGTGGCATATTTTCATTAGATTTATTTTTGTTGTACTTTTTGCTAGTACCATTTTATGACGTAATTTGTTTTCCCTGTTTAACCTTGGGAGCGTAAAATGGTTTATTTCTTTTAAAGAGGGCCTTAAATTAGGAGATGGTTTCCAGGAGTCGATTTTTGTTTTAAGACAATTTGACTCACAACTAATGTAATCTGATTTATTTTCTATAAAATTTGTTCGGGTCATTTGCATATTCGACATTGGAATTCCGCAGAGGTTTTCATGAGATGAATTCATATCATAGCTAAAATCTTGATTTTGAAGGAGTAACATTAACTTTATCAGCATTCTCACATTTTGATATTGCCACTTATAAATGAAACATACCCACGCTAACCCTTCGACAAAAGTATCTATTTTATGTATTTTTTCTTATTGCTGGTAACCTTCTTCGAGACAATCTCGTAACAATCTGTAAGACTTTTAAGACCACTAAAAAGTTAAGAGCTGCCGGAAAGAAGGGTGTACATAAAGCAGGTAAGTTAAGTAGAAGACATACCTGCAAGGTGCCTGTTACTAAGAACTTTAAACAGATTAATATTATTGTCAAGAAGGAAGCACAGAGCATTAAAGAACCACATATAGCCAATATTTTGAGTTTTCTCTATCGCTTACTCTCAGAAGCCGAAAGACATAAAATTCTGACATATACTTTAAGCCATACGTGTAAGTAGCTGGACTATTTTTTTGGACTATATCTTTGGCAATAGGTTATTTTAAATGGACCGGATAATAATAAATTTTTCCAATCTTCCCAGTTTTGAATCGCGAGAAAATGATTGCAGTGGCTTACCTCACTGGCAGTGATTATACAGAAGGAGTTCGTGGTGTGTATATTTCTTTTTCCAAATTTTTTTATACGTCTGACTAGGCTGTATCTGTTTGTCTTTCATAATTCTCTGATATTTTCATTACTTTGAACGTGTTAAAATCATTGTATGAGCATTGATATTGTGACACGTACGACAAAAATTGAGAATTTTTTTTTATTTGTAAATTTTTTTGCATTAAGTACTTACATACTGTATTCTGGCTAATTTTTCACAAAATCCACCTTGGGTGACGTTGCAATTTCAGACAATATAGTAAAATACCTTTTATTTAAATAGTAGTGGACATGTAGAACTTTTAAAAAACACTCAAAAATTCAGTTTACGTTGCCTCAAGCTTATTCATCCGGGAATAATGCGTTGTCCGTCATCAAAATTTGGGAAAAGATATACAACATGCAATTTTTTAATATACTATTAAACGTATTTAACGGCCAGTAAATTGGTTACTGAATAATCCTGAGACTTCCCTTAAAAAACCCCGTATGTTCTGTCAAATTTTCTTGACTTTCCATACTTCCTAATGAGCGTATTTAATAATATAATTGTGAATTACCATTGAATATTCCCAATATCTAAATTACAATTGACAAATTCCAGAATAGCTTTGCACTAAGTTTTTTGTTTAAGCATGAATAACTCAATTTTTGTCTTAAATCGCATATCAATTTTTGACTTAGATCCCATATCAAAATATGGGAGGGGTTTTTTCTTCGCCCGATCTCAATAAGTACTTGCTCTATTTTTGTGATTTCGCACTTGGACTAAGATTTTCTAACCAAATTTACTTTAAAAAGTATAAAAATTTTGAAATAATAGATTATATGTTATGACTGAAGGTATTTAATAAAGTTTGATAATATATTCAGGACGTAGACCTTTTGCTGTTTTCTGCTTTGAGTGCATGTTAAAATCTTTTTATTGGTAAGTGTTCTATTGTAGCTGAAAAATACATATCAGTCACTATATGTAAATGAAGGTATCTTATCATACATGGTCTTTCACATTCAGTGTTCTAATACCTTTCGAAAAATTCTATTATTATTATTATTATTATTATTATTATTATTATTATTATTATTATTATCGAGTGGTTACACACCATCTAGTGGTGGATAGGTGAAAAACCCGCATTCAGCGTCCAGCAACAACCCAGGTCAGTTGAATGCAGGCACATTTACTGTAGCCACAAGAGTGAGATAAATACAAAAAACCAAATCAGAATGGCAACATCACTTCAACCCTGTAAGTGCTGCCCCACAGCAAGTGAGGAAAGGCATATTGCTCAAGCGGTTGTTCTTGTTTTATGACAACGACTTATGACTACAGCACTCCCCACTCCTGGTCTAATAGCTAACAATACATGGAAAGATGTCCTAGTACAAGTACTAAGTCTGGTTTTGCAGCATTGAATTCTGACTGGATATTTGTTGTTGCCCTGTTTGGTTACAAAAACAACAATAAATAGGCACAAAAAGCCATGTTGTTATGTATGCTAAAGGGCATTTATTAGTATTATTATTATTATTATTATTATTATTATTATTATCAATAATATTATTTTCGTTATCCTTAGCATTATTAGCTTAATTCTTCTAAACTGAGTGTATTTTTAATTCTGATGGAAGTCTTAATTTAAAAGGTCAGGTAACTAACCAATTTCTTACAACATTGTATTGACAAATTGTCAAAGTTAAGTATTCGAACTTATCTTTTTCTTTTGAAGTACTGTGTAAATTGATATTTGAAATAGAGCAGGAAAGATGTTATGTATTGTTTATTGTTAACAGGAGTTGGCGGTGTCACCGCATTGGAGATACTTCAGGAGTTCCCCGGTGATTCATTAGAATCTCTAGCAAGGATAAGGTATTCTAAAAGAAGCTAGATTTTATTTTTATGTTGCCTGTATGAAATATATATTATACATATATAAGAAGATAAAGTGGTTGAACTTTATTAAGATCGACAGGCATTAGAGATGAAAGTTAAGAAGTTGCGAAATTTCATATCAAGCTGGGGTAAAATCTACCTACTCAGTGTAGACCTTTATTGTAATTAGATTCTACGCTCTGTTTGTTATTGATATAATCAATAACAATGCCATCCATGTGGTATTTATCAATTAACTATTATCTCAATTATTTCTATCACCAGTATGAGAATTATTCTATTCATTTCCTTGTATTTCCATTCTTTTTTTTATTTCTTACCAGTCTTTCACTCAACTGAAAGTAAGGGTTGCAAAACTGATCTGGAAAAGAACAAGTGCCGAAAATACCAGAGAAAGTAGAGTAGTGGCCACTGGTTAGAATCCAGGTCGATACACATATTTATGTTTTTTAATTTTCTACAGTTGTATATATATATATATATATATGTATATATATATATGTGTGTGTGTGTGTGTGTGTGTGTGTGTAGGCGAATGTACATTTTTCGTGACGTGTGCTGACTTTGTAAGGATAATGCATCACTACATAAGGCTCAGGAGCTGAAGTACAGTGAAAATTGATCCAGGTTAATGTAACGCATTATCCTAAGTTCGATAAAAGCTGGGTATTGTGAAAATAATGACCAGAGAGAGAGAGAGAGAGAGAGAGAGAGAGAGAGAGAGAGAGAGAGAGAGAGAGAGTGAGAGAGAGAGAGCGAGAGTGCTCGAGAGAGCGAGAGCAACAGCGAAAGAGACAGTGTGCTCATGAGAGCGAAAAACAGAGAGAAACAACGACCACCATTGTAATAGCCAGAATGTGT
>RDPX01000002.1:8520366-8606869 GCA_003991215.1 Morbakka virulenta | reverse complement strand
CCGTCTCTGTTTCTCTCTGTGTCTGTCTCAGCAACAGCTCATTACTTTGTATCATTAACTGAGGGAAGCAAAAAAAAGTTTGAAGGTAGCTAACCATCTTCTGTAATTAGCTAAAACTATTGGAAACCAAATACGATAATTTTATTTCACAAAACGGAAGTAATAAAAATTAAAATGGACAAGGCTGTAGTGTTTCTACGTGAGGGATACACCTGATTCTACTTTAGTCTTAATCTCCAACTTTTCTCCGCCTTAGTGGTTCAGTAACAATTATTGCTTTATTTCTGTGTTATGGTTAATAGGTTGGTGAATGGCTTTTTCTAATTTCCCATTAACAAGTTTTAATGAGCCAGCACAAGTTTAAAGTTGTTTTGTAAAAGCTAAATCTTCCAATTTGAGTTTTAAATTATGGAACTGAGAAAGTTCACCACATTCCAAAGTCTTCTTCTCCTTTGTCCTTTGGGTCCTCCCACCAGGGTTCGCCACAGCGAATCAAACCCCTTGATTTTTTATGGTCTGCTGCCTCTCCTTTTTAGTTGCTCTTATGTCCTCAACTATTACATACCACAATACAAATCCTTTACCTTAACTAAACCTTTCATGAATGAAACTATATTTTCCTAAAATTGAAGTTTGTGAAAGGTTCTGGTCAAAGTTCTACTTAACGTTTGTTTTACTGTCAAAAAAACTTGACTGTTAATTACAGATAACCATTTTTTCTATTTCCGATGAAATTTTATATATTTCCGTTGATCAGAATCTCGTATATTTCTATAAAAGTAGAAAAGGAAGAATGGCTAAGCTGAATTAAAATTTTGAAAAATTTATGTTTAATTAATTTAATATATTGAGGTATGTTTACAAAACAAAATCCAATTTGCAAATAAGTAATTAATAAATTAAATCTTTAATGATTTTCCAGGGAATACAATAAATGATGCGGAAATGAAATTGTTAGGATGCGTAGGCTTTTCATTTAGGTTAGGCAACGTTTTAGATCAAAGTACCTAAAATTTGACTTAGTTACAATGTACTTTTTTCAGACAAATATTTTCTTTGGTACAAGGAGAAATGAAAAACATTGTCGTTTACTCTATTAAAGGTGGTACTACCGAAAGGGAACGTAATCACACGTAACAATAAAGCTTTCTGTCTAAGACCCATTTAAATATTTCTCAATTTAGTCATTATTTCTCTCTATAGCAATGTTCCAACCTCGAATAAAGCCATGTATCCCCCTTGATTGTTTTTTAATCATTTCTTGACCACAGTTTCCATTTCCTTGTGAGTGACATTTTGCCACAAATTTTCTTTGATAATACTGAAGAGAAAATAGTTTAGAGCTGCTACCCCTAGTAATTACGAAGGATGTGGAAAAGCAGACCTTGCGGATTAAGTGATTCTTTTCCTTTTTCTGATGCTTGTGCCCTATTACATTGATCGCCTCTGATTCTGCGCATAATGTTGAATCTATGTTTCTTCAACCGTATCACATCTTCCAAAGACGTCTCTGGTTTTGTTTAAGAAGCTCAATGCAGGCGTTCCTTCTGTCGGTCTTGGGTAGCCAACAGGTACATACTTCTAAGAACCCAAGCGATGGAACAAAGTTATAAGCTCTTCCATGGCTTATTACAAGGTTTTCTGTCTAGTACTACTTTTGAAAAATTTCTTCTCCGAGTTACGTACTACCCTCCACAATCGAAATATCACAATGGATACCTAGAAAAGAGTTGAAAGCATACGTTTGGTCGATACAGTTATATGGTTGTGAGTGTTGGAACATCAGCGGAAATGTGGTCTCTGAGGAGAATGCTCCGTATATCATGGACGAAACACAAATCAAATAAGGAATTCCTTGCCCTGGCCAATTACTAAAGGTCGCTCGTCAATACAATACGGCAAAGGCAGATGCAATTCCTCGTGCACATTATGAGACATCCTAGCCTGGAACGACTTGCTTTGTTAGGAAAGCTAAAGGGCAGGAGAGCCAGAGAAAGACAAAGAAAGACAGTTTTACAGTCGCTAAACAATTGGGCTTCGAACAACAGTCTGAGCTGTGATGAACTCATCAATCCCTGCAGTGATAGGATGGCTTCGAGTTGCATGATCACCGATGCCTGTATCATGTGTGGCACTTGACCAACCCAACTACTTATGCACCTATCACCTTTGATCAGAGCATAAGTTCTAGCCTAATTTTGTAGTTCCCTCAAGAGTCTTCGAAAATGAAAATTGCCTAAAAAAAATTTTCAGTTTCAGTATCGGGTTGTGTATTCTGTTTTTTTGGGAACAACTAGCAACTTAATTACGCCGCACTAATTTGGGAGGTAACATTACCTTGACATCCGTTTTTCACGGTACTAGTACTCTAGTTTTAAGAAAGTTTGTAACCTCAAGTTTTCCATTTAGAGGAGCAGTTGAAAAAGATAAATTATATTACAGAGTCAAATGTCTCTCTTTTGCGAACACATAAAATTGATGCTCAGAACTTACTAGAAGTCTTGTAATGGAAAAACACTATGAAATCAAAAAGGGTACTTGCGGATTATACTCCGGAAGAAATCATTGCACTATCTGAAACGAACTTTTCCTCTCTCAGTAGTTTTCTAAGGTAAAATGAGCGTTAAAATAACAGCATAAACCATCAACATATAAATTGTTGAGCTTCTACTGTTACGTAATCTAATGCATGATAAAAATGTAAGTTGCACCATTCAAATAGGTAAGGACGAGGAATTAAAATAGATTTTTTTTAGGTGGGTGTGGGATGGGGTTAGTACACTTAAAAAGGATCTTCCTATATATCTCTAAGTCCTATATCCTTTCAGGATATTAGCGATCATGATTTTCCATTCGCTTCTATTTCTAGCAAGCCGAATTATCGTAATAGTAGTTAAATCAGCATTTGTTCCTTCATTTACCCATCTGCAAAAATTATCTAAATTGTTATTGTTATTATTGTTACTCTCTACCTCCCTCTGGCTCATGTTCCTTGTGTTTTCCAAATTAAATGGCAGTTTCTAGCCTTCCTTTTCGTATAATGCGACCTAAAAATCGTGCCTGCGTTTCTCGAATACGACTAATCAAATAACTTTTAGATTGTGCCATTACTTCTTACATACTTCATCGTTACTTTTCCTATCAGTACACGAGATTTTTAACATGCGACGGAAGAACCACATTTCTACTGCTTCACTCTTTTTTTCATTGTTTCCCCTTATAATCCAGCATTCACTTCCGCACGTCAAAACAGGTATTATATAGCTATAAAAGATTCCTTTTCGTAATTCTATTATTAACTTTTGATTTGTAATGACACATTTGGGCTTCTCGAAAGCATCTTTTGCTATACCAATAATACATTTTATGTCTTCATCACATCTACCATCAGATGTAATTATGCTGCCCAAATAGTTGAATTTATCTATTTGCTCAATTTTTTCGTTATTTATCTTTACTGAACAAACTTCCCTTGCTACATCTTTGGAAATGAACATGCATTTGGTTTTCTTGATATTCAGGGCAAGTCCTTTCTTACTACTCACTAAATTACTTTATTTATTATTGCTTGTAAGCCACTTTGAGACCCTGCGATTAGTGTTGTATCGTCGGCATATCTTATATTATTTACGTTTTGCCCTCCAACAATAAAACCGTTGTGTCTCTTCAATTGAGAAAAATTATACTGTATGAGTTGAATAAATAAGGTGAGAATATGCATCCCTGTCTGACACCTCTTTTGTTGGTGTGTATCTGCTTATTTCTCTGTTATTTCTGATACATGCTCTCTGCTCTCAATAGAGATTTCTAACAAGTCTAATGTCCTTCGCGTCTAAATCTAAATTTTGTAGTATGTCCATTAGGACTTCATGTTTAACCTTGTCAAATGCTTTTGTGTAATCTAGAAAACATATGTATAAATCTTGTTGAGCCTCAAGAGCACGTTCACTTTATCTCCTTAGCATAAAAGCCACGTTTCTAGTACCATTGTCTCTCTTGAAGCCACATTGCAGTAGACTAATTTCTGGGATGATTTTTGACCGTGGACGCATCATTACTATTCTGAGAATTAATTTTGTCATATGGCTCATCAAACTAAAAGTTCTATGAAGCTCACATTCGATTGCACCGGGCTTCTTGAAAAGAGTTATAAAAGTTGATTTTATTCCGCTATCGTAGATTTCCTTAATTATATCTGTTAGTTTTTCTATGCCAATATCGCCTGCTGCAATCATACGCTTAGTAACAATACTATCCGGGCTTTTGTGCATTACAATGTTTCAACATTTTTAATGCTGCTTCAACTTCTGGTCTCAAGATAGGCGGGCCATCAACGAATTTTCAGATTGTCAGTTTATCTCCCCTGTTATCATCAAATAAATCCTCAATATTCATTCCATCTCTCCAAACTTTTCTCTTTCTCCAGAACAACAGTCCTATCCTTGACTTTGATGCATCCGGAAGATGAGCATTGCTTCTTTCCAGCAATATCGTCAATATTTTTATATATGTTATGGTTATGTTTATAAAAATCTGCTTGTGCTTTTTCAAAAAACCCATCAAGCCATTCTTCCTTGCTCTCTCTCCATTTCCATTTATTTCCCCATTAGGACTTTGATATTCTTGACTTGTGTGATCAAACTGCTGACGTATTTCTTCCATCAGATCTAAAATATTTCCCTCGTCCTTTTTTTCCTTTTTTTTTCCTTGCTTGGTAACTTTTTTGTAGCTGTGGTGACTAAGACTTCCTTGAAGGTATCCCACTTTTGTTCTTCCATATTTCGTGAGTTTTTGGAGTCTGTTACCGACTGCAATTTCATAAGAAAATTTTAATACAGGTTTTGGTTGGAGAAGCTCTCATTGAAGCTTGTTCGTAGGATTTGGCGTTGCTACACGTTTTCACCTGAGTTTCAATGTCCATAAAACCGTTAATTGGTCGCTCCCACAATCGGCCTCTAGATAGGCTTTGCATTGACGTACTCCATTGTGAAATCGCTGGCCGATCATAGCATAGTTTATTTGGTTTTTCACCTTATTCCCCGGGCTTCTCCACACCCATAAACGTCTTGGATGTTGCTGGAAAAAGGTTTTTGTAATCATTTGACAATTTTCTTTGCACCAAAGAACTAGTCTGTGACTTCTTTCATTCTGTTCGCCAATTCCATACAATCCAACAGTTGTCCCATCTGGTTGATCTCCAAATTTGGCGGTAAAATCTCCCATAATTATGTAAACTTCTTAAGGTTTACAAAGTTCTTTAGTTTTTTCAGGAGTGCCGTAGAATTCAATTTGTTTATCTGAACTGGCTGCCGTTAGAGCATATGCTTGTATGATGGATATGTTGAAAGGTTTTTCTTTAAGCTTTATTAGTAGGACACAACAAGAGAGTGTACACCAGCCGATTATACCGGAAGCGATGGTTGAGTCAAGGCCAAAGGCTATTTATTCTTCTTGCTTCTCATCTCCTTAATATATAATTCTGTAGTCGTCTGAAATTGTATTATCTCTTCCTGTCAATCTGTTTTCACATGGTCCTGGGATCTTTACCCTTTGTTGATCCAGTTCTTGTTTGATGTTGTTTAACTGGGCGCGTTGTAGTATCGTACGTACATTCCATATTGCTACGACTGATTCCTACTTGTTAAGACAGACCTTTGGTGATGACCCGAGCTCACCTACCGCACACGAGTATTCGTACCGGGCTAAGAATTTCCATTGGTTGTAATCCTATTAATGTCGTTTTCTGTAACTAAATTTGTTTGGATAGCTACAATTATGCTGGGCAATGAGGTATAGCCAATGGTTTGCCGTTGCCTCCTGACTTCACAGTACCACCTTTAAAAAGGTCACGACGCTTAGCCGTTGTCTATTTTCATAGGTCTTTTGCCTAACCGCTGTGTTCTCAAACCGTTGATCGTACATTTGATTCTTCCACCTTAAGAAACATGCATCACCCTGTTGCCGTTCACTTCGTCGGGGCCCTTACAGGGGGCTTAACAGGTACTACACCTTGCCCAAGGGTGACTTAAAACTATGCATTGTAGGGTAGGGACGTTTACTTCCTAAGGCCTTTTAGGCCGCATACCCAGTTAAAAGGGATAGTCCCTCGATATTGTCAACATTATTAATACTTGACAAAATTCAAATAGCGTCCTCAGACATGAGAGAAAACCTCTTGTTAAAAACTCCTGAAATTCATCGCTATCCAAACAGAAAAAATTCAAAGATGAAGTTTTACAATATTTACTTTCCTCAAGACCATACAGTAGTTCAAAATAAGGATTTAGGAAATCGGAGCTAATATTATTGTAAAATTTGCTTATGAAATTTTTTACCGATGCAAAAAAATGTTTTTACTCCAGTTTTCAGCACTATGCAATAAATAAGAGAAATCGAGAGAATTTGGCACATAATAAAGCTTATCTAAAATGGTGTGAATATAGAATAGAGGAAAATTTGTAATGTATAAATTTATGTTTTTTGGGCACGGGGTCATAATTCATAGACTGCTGCTCCACACAAGTACTTGCTGCAAACTTTCCATAGTAATACTTCGTAAAAGATAAATACCCTGTAAAATACAATCCTTAACCTTCTATTATCCTAATTTATTTGCCAGACTTTAACTCCGGTGCTTACACTAACTGATACTAAAAACCTGTTAGCTTTTCCAAGAAATTCCTTCTTGGAGCGATATCATAAAATTGTCCCTTTCAGATTAATTTAAAACCCGTAGCTTTTTATGCCAAACAAAAACACACCTAAAGCCTGAATTAAGGGGAAAACACTCAATGTCCCCTCAACACAAGACCCTCAGGAAACTGAGCTTTCTCGTGAACAGATGCAGGAAGGAACAAAATAAACAGTCAGAAATTGAGTAGGACTTGATGAGTCAGGTAAATTCTTTGAAGATAGATTTTGACTTATCCGTTTTCAAGTCATCAAATGGAGCAAGAGTAGAAATAAGGGAATTGTGAGAGGGAAAGGATAAGCATGTGGGAACTGCATATTTAAGAAGGCAGCATCGATTCCTTACACCTTAATCTGGCCAAAAAACAGAATGCAGAACTCCCTTGCCCAGATGTTTTGTTGTAACTAATCCAAGTCTAATAGTGTCCAACGGTTCTTGTTGAGGTATTTTCCTCTTACTTTTGACCGTTCCACAGTGATTCTATCCTTACCAGGAGATGCCCTTTTTGTCATTCGTTTTGATGGTTCTGTTCATTTTATTTTCCAAGGCTGGTGAGACGTTTCTACTGGGTTTAGCGCTGAGATTAATGATACTATTACCGTCCTTGGTATATAGTTATGGATAAAATTCCGAGTATCTTTCCAATGGCCTTTTCAGCAGCTTTTTATTTTATCTTCTGACACCATCGCTCTATTTTTCGATGGTCTTGCAGAACCCTGTGTATTTAGTATTCTCTCTTGGTATGTCTGCTGACCAAATTGTCTTCTCTGCAGTAATTCCTTTCACTTTCCTGTCTTTCTGCTTTCTTCCTTTTCCTAGAACCTGTTATGTACATTCACTTATGACGTGGATCTCGCTGTAAATGTTCTTACCTTAGTCACTTGAAGCTTTAAATCGATTTCTCTGTTGAATAGGCAATTTGGAAAATTGGGAAATTTCCCTTTTACCGCAGTGGTGGAGCATATCATCATATCATCAAATACGCCTTCCGTCGTTTGTTGACATTGCGTTAAAACCCATATATTTAAGAGTTTGTAAGATCAGTTTTTCGCTATCTCCCTCCATCTTATTCTTTCTCTGGCTTGTTGTTCTAGTTTTGTATCTCCAATTTTTGGCAGGCCCTTCTCTGCTAATTGTGCATTAGTCATTGAGATCCAGTTGGTTTCCGGTCTACCTCTTGGCTTCTTCGTAGTTTTCAGAGCCTCCGCAAGGGTCTGTTTTGCCGGGGTTTTTCCTGGCAGGCGTGATATGTGTCCTAGCCATCTGAGTCTTCTTTCTCTTATCTTTTCGCTCCATTTCTTTACTTTGGATCTTTCATATTGCTCTTCATTCCTTATTTTATTGGCCATTTTATATTTAGCATTTTCCTTATAAGACTTCTTTGGAAAGCATCATTTTTTTCTCACAGTTCTTGGTCAGAGTCCACAGTTCGCTATTATATAAATATATGCTTTCCACATAGGTGTTAAGTGTCTGATTCTTGAATGATAATTTCTTACTTGTGAGCATGTATTGACATTGTTTGTGTGTTGCTGGTGAAGAACCGCAACATTTACACCTAACCTCTGTTTCAGTAGAGCCTCGTAGTCAGAATAAATTTTGACTTCAAAATGTTTCAAAAGATGGCAAAACCATTGCCAACAATATATTAGGTATGGATGATCCTTTGTTTCGTTGGAGAAGGAAAACAAATCCACTTGTAAGTAGTACTTCAATTTTAATTAAAGTATTGAAGAATAAATCTGAGGGCAACGTATTTAGTTGTTTTACTTACTGGCACCTGACATAAAAAGCCAATGTTACCTAAAAATTTGGTCGTCTTCTCTTTGAAGGCGAAGATATTGGAAAACAATATATATGTTGATCATTGTGATAGTACGTAATATATTCGTGAAATATATTGACTGAGATCCCAAAATCATGAGTGAGGATGGTTGAATGGATATGTTTGTGTTGCTGTTTATCAATATTTGGCTGGACGCCAGTCCTAGGCCTAGCTCAGGCTAGCTTGGTCTATCAGTGGGTATCAATGTTCAAAATACAATTATGATTGTAATTTCCCAACTACGATATGGTATATTTTCTGAGACAAAGATTTGAACTGTGTGTATTTGATATTTAGTTAAAAGTTGTTAAATAGTCATTCAAATTATACGTTACAGTATTCTAAATATCACATACGACAATGCTAACATTTGAACATAAGTTGCAGTAACTGTTGTAACCGTGACTTTCAGATAGGATACATGGGATATCCATGGTTAAATCTCTGGAAGGCCTGGGTACTTTTTCCAGTGAATTTGGATACATTAAGATTTGAGGTGCTTCAGAACTAAATCACTCATTATCACTTCTGTAGTATAGGTTTAAGAGTACCTGATGACAAACTAGCAGGTTTAGGGAGGGTGGGGGGTGGGTTGGTTGGTAATACATCAAGATAATTTTGTAGAATTTGAGAGATTTTCATTTATTGTGATAGGGATAAAATCAGCTGTAGAAAGTAATGAAAATTTTCAAGCAAAACAAGTTTAAACTTGATAATACCATATTTGTCAAAATCTTGCATACCTTGCTATTTATTATAATAAGGACTAAGAGACCAAGAGATAATCATTACTTTTTTTAAATTGTAATTTTGGATTCCATAGGTATTGTTTTTCCATAATAACAAATTAAGACTCTTTCAAAAATAATGTTGGCTTTCAGCCAAAGGAAGAGAAGTATTGGAAGCCTAGTTTTAAGTTTTTAGGTCACATAGCCAGTACCAAAGCAAGCCAATAGACAATATAAAAACAGAAACCATTAAAGGGGGAGGAAAATCTAAAGATTTACCTCCCCCTTTATTGGTAATAATACTAACAGCACTAACAACACTAACTAACATCAACCCACAAATTCCTAAATTTGTATTATTATGATTGTGACATTGTATTGTCAGCAGATGTACATATAATTGGTTTAGGTCTACTCCTTATTTAAAATAAGAAAAACTCAGAGGATAACTAAACTGGTAAAAAGCAGGGTTTATTAGGGCTAGTACCAGTAGTGGACACATCCCAGTGCTCACCAATTTGGTCACCCAAGTATGGATTAAAAATCCAATACCTACTCACTGCCTTGTGAGTAGGTATTGGATATCCAAAGGCCAGGCACCACCAAAAGCTGTGATTGGTGGCAGCAATGGGATGCAGCTGTAAAAAACTCTCCCAAACTCAAATTATTCAAATCACTAATCACCATTTCATACTACATCAGTCAAGGCCTGGGTTACCAATGACTGCCAGCACCTCTGACCAGCAGGGCAGCTAGAAAAACTGCTGGAGAAGAGAGAAAAGAAGAGGAGGCAAGAAAAGGAGGGAAAAGTGAAAGAAGGAACTTGGAAATGGATAGAAGCTTGTGTACCATGGAGAGGACAACAAAAGAATGGCACTGGAATTGTGTTCTACGCAAAAAGTATGTTGGCAGTACAGGGAATCTCAGAGTGATGAGCCTGTAACTGGATGTGGGGGTTACACTACTGAGTGTGATTAGTGCATATGGACCACAGGTCGGTTGCACAGAGCAAGAAAAAGACAAGTTCTGGAGAGACATGGACACCACATCAATGAGGATACCAAGAGGAGAGAGAATTGTGATTGGAACATATTTCAATGGACATGTTGGAAAAGGGAACAGAGGGGGTGAGGACGTGATGGTAAGATATGGCTATGAAAGGAGAAACAAAGAAGGCCAAGAGATAATGGGTTTTGCAGAGAGTGTACAGATGGCAGTGCTAAACACATACTTCAAGAAGAAAGAGGACCAGAGAATCACCTATAAGAGTGGAGGAAGGAGTACCAAATTGACTACCTAGCTTGCAAAAGAAGGCACCTGGGTACAGTAATTGACAGCTGTGTACTGGGATGGAGAGTATTTTGCTGCACAGCACAATGTGGTAATATGCAAGCTAAGGATTAAGAACAAGAAGAAAAGTAAAACAACAGTTGAACCAAGGATGGAAGCTGAGAAAAGTCAAGTGTGAGAGGAATTTCAACTGGGAGTTACTACAGCTGCTGAGTTCAACCACAGATGGGGGTGAAAATTGCTCAGAAATCACTGGAAAAAATTAGAGAAATCCCCAAGACAATCCTGGGTGTAACATTAAACTGTAGGAAACTACACAAGGAAACATGGTGGTGGAATGATGCAGTACAGGGGAGTATTCAAAACAAGAAGAAGGCAAAGAAGGTGTTAACAGAACAGGTAAAGAGGAGGACAAAAGTGAGTATGAGACTAGATGGAAGGAAGCAAAGCAACAGGTAGCCAAGGCAAAAGAGGAGGTATACATTGATCTCTGTGACAGATTGCTGACAAAGGAGGGTGAAAATGATTTATTCCAGATTGCAAAACAAAAAGACAAGGCATCAGAGGATATCCAGTATGTCAGAGTCATCAAAGATGCGAATGAAAGGCTATTGACAAGAGAAAGGAAGGTGCTAGAAAGGTAGAAAAGCTATTTTGAAGGTCCCATGAATACTGAGAACCCAGAGAAGCCAGAAGTGAAAAAGCTAAGCAATTGGTGGATAAATTTGGAGGGATAGATAAAGGAGAAATTAAGAAGGCATTGAAGAGAATGAATAATTGAAAGGCTGTAGGCCAGACAACATACCAATTGAAGCATGGAAGTGCCTGATTGACTTGGGTTTAGAAGTGGTCAAAAACCTATTCAATAGGATCCTGGAGTGTAAAGAATGCCAACTAAATTGAGGAGTGCCTTGATCCCTGTTTATAAGAATAAAGGAGATGCACAAGAGTGTGGCCACTTCAGGGACACTAAGCTAATGTGCCACACCATGAAGTGGGAGAGAATTTTGGATTGAAGAATCAGAGGTGAAGGTCAGCCAGGAACAGTACATTTTCATGCCAGGAGAAAACACAAAAGATCCATGTTTTACCCTGTGCATTTTGATGGAAAAGGACCAAGTATTGTGGTTTTGTATCTTTGGAAAAAGCATATGATAGGGTACCAAGAGAACAATTATGGCATTGCATGAGAACATCTGGAGTAGCAGAAAGGTATGTCAGGCTAGTATAAGACATGTACAGAGACAGTGAGACTACCATAAGAAGTGCTTGAACACCATCAAAGAGTGGGGGAATAACTAACCTGGCACAATTTTAAACATTGTCATCAATCCATCAGAAACCTTGGTTTCCAAGTCTTTGAAAGAGAAAGAGATTTACAAATTTGCTCAGCAGGGCAAAATTTAGCATCAGAAATCACCCTTTTACAAGTCAGTCTAAAATAAACCTAAGATTTATCAGGTCCATTATGTTGGAGCATAGCATTCTCAGGAACACAAGCTAAAAACAGATTTAAAAGAAAATGTCGTTCTGTGTTTGAATCACAAAGTCTTGTCAGAAAATAAACAACCTTTGTAAAATTATGAGGAAAAGGAAAGTTGTAAGTAGCTTCTCCTGACGTTTCTACAGACAAAGATACTAGCAGTGTAATGTTTCTCTGGATCCTTACCAGTGGAGTCTACCACAGCCTGAATAACTGAACAAGAGTCAGAAGAGGGAGGTCAATAGAAGCAAAACAGGTAACAACTTGCCTGGAGAAGAGACAATCTGAATCACATGAAAGATATATCTTTATATTCAAGTTTTGGTATACTTACAGCTAGAAAATGCTGTTTAGCAAAATAACATGACCATGAAGAAAAGTTGTAGAGTCAAGTTGAAACAAAGAGGAATAGATGTCAGCATGAAGATACCCATTACTAACAATGTTATTGAGGCTTGTCTCACAAAGTGCAAGAATATTAGGACAGTCAGAATGAAGGATAGCTTTCACAATAGAAGAATTTGAACAAAGAACTCTGACATTACTTAAAGCTACAGAGAAAGTACTTTTTGAAGATTAGAGATTTTTTGGGTCTCTGTAGACCTGGTACTACCAATTCATGAGTCTATACTCTCAGGTGAAGAGTCAGTCCTTGGTGCAGAGATTCTTACCCTGCCCCTGGCTACTGAAGGTCTGCCAGGTACTAATCATTTGATTGAACTTGTCATAGAGTTAAAAAAACTAGGTGTCAGAAATCATCACCTAGATCCAGACTATCAGCATGCTGAATAACTAAGCCCTATTGTAATGGGATGATACTGAATGGAGCAACAGCAGACACTTGTCTACTACACATTGCCCTTAAAAGAGAGGAGTGGTCATAAAGTGACAATACCTATGGTTTATATATTGATACACCATCTCTAGAAGTGTTGTAAACCCAGGATAAAAAGGCCCCCCTCCCCATGAGACAGATAGCAGACTGTAAACACAATACCTTATTTATGAAATCATCATTTACTTTAAACAAGAGATATTTAGTTTTAAAACAAAAAGCTATTAGTTTAAATTTTCCAAGGTAATAGGAGGAGAAGATTGACAGTTCCAGGGTGAGAGTTGGTTTACAGTTTGTGGCACAAAGAAAATGAATTAAGGGTTTTATAGCAACTAAATTTTGGGTTATATTATATCTTACTTTTTTGTTCAACAAGTATATGTATTTCATATATCTTTATGCTTGCTGTACACTGTAGTAGAAAAAAGTTATATTCAGACATGCACATAAAGTGAAAAGTAGCAGGAAGCTTGCAATTTTACAAGGTTATTTGCCAGTAAATACTAGTTATTGAGAATATTACTCAGATCAATTTGACAGCGTAAACCTGATGTAACTACATTCAGATTAAGACCAAACTCTGAGCAATTTATTCATTGCTGAAAATTCATTTTCAGTTTCTGTGAGGCTTTTTAGCACTTCAGCACATTTTCTGTTGATGTTATAAATGCTTAGATGTCCAGTTTGCACGTTTGGATCTGAAACAGGTAGAATACCAATATTCTGGAGTTAAGGTTGAAGAGCAGAACATTTTAAGTAGCTGGGGAGCATTATACTTTGTGCCCAATTTGAAATGCTCATCTGTTTGATTTTTTCAATCAACATACTGTGAAATGTACAATATGATACATTGAAAATGACAAGAAATGCTTTGCTAAGATATAATTGCTTCATGCCCATTATTTCTTGGTTCTGGCTACACAAAATGTTAGTTATGCTTTTAAATACAAGTGTGTCAGTACTATAGTGAATTGACATGGAGAGATGCCTGAATGACCTTGGTGGTTAAAACACTGGATAAAAGGGCATTAATCATGAGAAGTTAGATCCTTTGAGATNGATACACCATCTCTAGAAGTGTTGTAAACCCATGATAAAAAGGCCCCCCTCCCCATGAGACAGATAGCAGACTGTAAACACAATACCTTATTTATGAAATCATCATTTACTTTAAACAAGAGATATTTAGTTTTAAAACAAAAAGCTATTAGTTTAAATTTTCCAAGGTAATAGGAGGAGAACATTGACAGTTCCAGGGTGAGAGTTGGTTTACAGTTTGTGGCACAAAGAAAATGAATTAAGGGTTTTATAGCAACTAAATTTTGGGTTATATTATATTTGACTATGTTATATATGATTTTGGGTTATATTATATCTTACTTTTTTGTTCAACAAGTATATGTATTTCATATATCTTTATGCTTGCTGTACACTGTAGTAGAAAAAAGCTATATTCAGACATGCACATAAAGTGAAAAGTAGCAGGAAGCTTGCAATTTTACAAGGTTATTTGCCAGTAAATACTAGTTATTGAGAATATTACTCAGATCAATTTGACAGCGTAAATCTGATGTAACTACATTCAGATTAAGACCAAACTCTGAGCAATTTATTCATTGCTGAAAATTCATTTTCAGTTTCTGTGAGGCTTTTTAGCACTTCAGCACATTTTCTGTTGATGTTATAAATGCTTAGATGTCCAGTTTGCACGTTTGGATCTGAAACAGGTAGAATACCAATATTCTGGAGTTAAGGTTGAAGAGCAGAACATTTTAAGTAGCTGGGGAGCATTATACTTTGTGCCCAATTTGAAATGCTCATCTGTTTGATTTTTTCAATCAACATACTGTGAAATGTACAATATGATACATTGAAAATGACAAGAAATGCTTTGCTAAGATATAATTGCTTCATGCCCATTATTTCTTGGTTCTGGCTACACAAAATGTTAGTTATGCTTTTAAATACAAGTGTGTCAGTACTATAGTGAATTGACATGGAGAGATGCCTGAGTGACCTTGGTGGTTAAAACACTGGATAAAAGGGCATTAATCATGAGAAGTTAGATCCTTTGAGATAAAGGAATCATTTTGACCAGGTATAGCAAATTTACACACATTCAGCTGCATCTGCTATATTTTAGGAATGTTACTGTTTTAGGACTAAAAGCAAGATAGTTGATTTACCACTATGTTTTTTATATTGTATAGGATATTGCTAAAGGAGGCAAAGAAAAAGACAATGTTCAAAGATGGATAAAGGTCAGTGTAATAAGTCACATTATTGATTACTTGAATGTCAGTAGTAGTAGTATATGTGGTGTCTTACCCTCTATATTTATGGTTTATTATTTCCATTATTGTTTAGGACAGAACAGTCAACATTTATACTTTTCATGCTTCCTTTTTGTAAAATAAATACTTTTGGAGACTTTTGTGATAAATGGTTTGATTGTTTGGCTAAAAATTACTTAATGAAATCTATATAATTTCTGTTAATGGAGCAAAAAGTTCTACCAAGTTAGTTGTTGCTGTTTGATGAAATAAGTGAAACTAAAAAGTTAGGTAACAAGAAAAAGGGATTAACTGAAATTTTAAAGAAATATATGGAAATTGATTTGAACAAATTCAGATTTTAAGCACCAGGTAAGGAGTTATTAAAAAAAAGTTAAATTTCTGTGCTACATCTTGACAATTGGTTAGAACCTTATGTCCATTTCGCACATGCATTGAGTATAAGAAGAAATGAACCCCCAAAATTACAATAATAAAAGGTATGATTTTAAGAGAATTTGGAACATAAAAGAAGCCAAAAACATACTAGTAATTATTTAAGTACTTGAGGCAGTAACAGAGTATTTTGATATTGACATAAAAAGAGTTGATTTAAATGTGACAGTCAGCATGCTGTAGGAATCTTGTTTGCTTGCACAGAAGTAATAATGTGAGTAACAACTAGAATGAGAAGGAAGACACTTATACATTACTTAAGCACTGGATGCAGTTTGGTGTTGCTGCCAAATATACTAGGAAACAAGATTGGTGATCAGAATAAAAAAACCCCTATGATGATGACAATAATAATAATAATAATAATAATAATAATAATAATAATAATAATAATAATAATAATAATAATAATAATAATGCAGAGGAAAGTAGAACTTTCTGGAGTGAAATTTGGAGCGTAGGGAAAGAGCATAACAAAGATGCTGATTGGTTGAATGGTCTGAAGGAGGAAATGGTGAATGTTAAACAGAAGAATATTATAATTGATAAAGATATGGTTATGAAGCAATGCAGGAAAATGCCAAATTGGAAGGCACCCGGGCATGACGGAGTGCAAGGGTTCTGGATAAAGAAACTCAATAGAGTGCATGAAAGGATAGCCAGTCAGTTAAACGATATTCTTGATGGGACAAAAGAAATACCAGCTTGGATGACTTATGGAAGAACAGTGTTGTGTCAGAAGGAACCAACAAAAGGAAATGCTGTCGAGAATTTCAGACCAATAACCTGTCTTCCACTGATGTGGAAGCTGCTAACTGGTGTTATTTCGGAAGAGATGTACTGTTTTATGGAAAGCGAAAATTTGCTTCCGGAAGAGCAAAAAGGTTGTAAGAGAAAGAGCAGAGGGACAAAAGATCAGCTACTTATCGATAAAGCAATACTAAAGGACTGTAAGAAGAGGAAGACGAATCTAGCTATGGCGTGGATTGATTACAGGAAAGCCTATGATTTTGTCCCACATAGCTGGATTCTAGAATGTCTTAATATGTTTGGTATTGCTAACAACATTAGGAGCTTTATGGAGAAAAGTATGAAACGATGGAAACTCCTGTTAACTTCAAATGGGTCTGAACTGTGTGAAGTAGATGTAAAAAGAGGTATATTCCAAGGAGACAGTCTTTCCCCACTGATATTCGTGATATGCATGATCCCACTGTCTCTTGTCTTGAGAAAAGTGAATGCATCATATGAATGGAGTAAGAAAGAATTCAAGTTGAATCACCTCCTCTTTATGGATGATCTCAAATTGTTTGGAAAGAGTGAGGACCAAATTGATAGCTTAGTACAAACAGTGTTTGTATTCAGCAAGGATATTGGCATGGAATTTGGCTTAAAAAAATGTGGAGTGATTATTTTGAAAAGAGGGAAGTTGATTACGTGTGACGGAATTCATTTGCCCACGAAAGATATTATGAAAGAGGTAGATGAAAATGGGTATACTTATCTTGGAATTTTAGAGTTAGATGAGATTAAAGAGAAAGAGATGAAACTTAAGGTAGTATCTGAATATAAAAGACGTTTGAGGTTGGTGTTAAAATCTAAATTAAATGGTAAGAATAAGATCCAAGCTATTAATACTTGGGCAGTTGCACTCTTAAGATATGGCGCAGGAATCATAGAATGGAAAGTTGATGAGCTGAAGAAATTAGATAGAACGACAAGAAAGACCTTAACGATGTATGGAGCGCTACATCCTAAGAGTGATGTTGATCGGTTATACCTGAAAAGAAAAGACGGGGGGAGAGGCCTGATTGGGATTGAAACATGTGTAAGATTGGAGGAAAACAACTTAGGTTTATATGTTCGGGAGTCAGATAAATTCCTTTTGAAAGCTGTAAGAAAAATGGGCATAATTAAAACTGTCAATTTAGTAGAGAAAGAAGAATTTAAGAGACAAAGTCAAACAAAACTAAAATCTAAGTGGCATGAAAAAAGAATGTGTGGGCAGTTTGATCGTGAAATGCCTGAAGAAGTAGATAGAGAATTGTCTTGGTATTGGATTGCCCAAAGTGACTTGAAAATACAAACAGAAGCAACGATATTTGCGGCGCAAGAGCAGGCACTAAGAACAAATTATATTAAACATAAGATCGACAAAACAACAGAAAATCTGATGTGCAGAATGTGTGGTGAAAAGGGTGAAACTGTACAGCATATAATTTGTGAGTGCAAAAAGCTTGCTCAACGCGATTACAAGAGGAGGCATGATAACATTGCTAAACTAATCCATTGGAAATTATGTGAGAAATATGATCTTGAAAGGAAGGAGAAGTGGTATGAGCACTGCCCGGAGGGAGTAGTTGAAAATGATGACATGAAATTGATTTGGGATATTAACATACAGTGTGATAATGTTATTGAGGCCAGAAGACCTGATCTAATTGTGGTTAATAAGAAAAGCAAATCTTGTATCATTATTGATGTTGCTGTACCAGGAGATTGTAGGGTGCATGATAAGGAACAGGAAAAGATTGAAAAATATCAAAACCTGAAAATTGAATTAAAAAGGCTTTGGTCACTGAACAATGCTCGTGTTTTACCAATTGTTGTTGGAGCTTTGGGGTGTGTAAGCAAAAATTTCAAGAGATGGACTGACATGATAAAAATTGAGTTAGACATTGGTATAATACAAAAGACAGCCCTATTAGGAACAGCTAGGATTCTTAGAAAAGTTTTAGAAATGTAAGGAGAAGGAAACCTCTTGGCCTTTGGCTGCTAGTTGTGGCTAGCCCGAGAGGAACAAACCGGCATTAAGAACAGCCTGTGCAAATGCTACAAACTAAGATAAAAATAATAATAATAATAATAATAATAATTCTCCGTGGGCCTGAAATACCATGTGGCTACTTGCACAGAATACCCAGCCCCTTGGCACTAAGGCTAAAATGCATTGAGATGTATTATGAAAACAAGAAGTAAATGATACCGCCTCATCCATCACGTGGGTCAACAAGGGATGCATCCCTCAGGGAGAGACCAGCCTGAAGTTGAAAAGTATATGACTAGGTCTAATTCCTCTTCTGCGAATGATCTGCAAGATAATCAAAGCCAGGGTATCTCTAACCCTGAATCTGCAGTTATGCCCACAAAATCAAAAGAAACTAGAGTTAGATGGTGTACAGAGGATTTTAACTGAAAGCATTTTACATCACCCAAAAGAACCTTGAAACAGATGAAAAACTCTTTTTTTCTAGTCTCAAACATGCTGACAGGAGAAAACTAGCAATAATGACTAGCCAGATTAAGCAACTAATTGGAGATATACGAACTGAAAAAATCACTCAGACTAACAGACTTCTTTATTCTACATCTGTCTATGTTTCCAAAAAAATGGGTATAAAACCTCTTTCAAAAAGAAAGAAAAGACAACAAGAACCCTGGTGGAAGAGGAGGATAAGAAATTCGGTTAATGAATTGAGAAAACATATCAATATTTTGGAAAGGAAAAAGAATGGTACTGATATATAGAAGGCCATATGTGACATGTTAGAAGAAAATATCGAGTGAAGGCAAAGGGACTAAATGTGGTCATTGAAGAACTGAAACAACGTCTTAAAGCTAAAAGTTACAAACGTAAAAGATAGGAGCAGAGAACAGAAGAGTATAAGCTCAGTAGGATGTTTGCACACGATCCAAAAAAGGTTTTCCAATGACTTAATGGAAACCAGTGGAGTGAGAATGTTATCCCAGACGCGGAAGAGAGTAAACAGTTTTGGTCAAATATATGGTCCAAAAGAGTTGACCATGCGAGTGATGCTGAGTGGCTCGAAACACTTAGGGAAGAAAAACGGGATGTACATCAAAATGCAGTCTACTAAAGCATGAGACACAACAATTTCGAAGAGTCCATGTCTTATCCAGGTCTGGCTTGCAGTCAAACTATTTTTCATAGGCACTGATAATAACATTGGAAAACTTCCTACTTCGAGCTACTATGGTATAATTTCCACAAATGTTCCAAAAGTTATCTGGTTGGTTCTTGCACGAACGATGAGTTTTAAGTGGCATTTTTAAGCGAGAGAGAGTTCAATGCAATTAGGATGGCTTTCAAACCACAGGCAAAGGAAGTAATGAGCCATCACCAGTCCCCGATAGTGTACAAGTATAATTACTGTAATGTAGCTTCAACACAAGCGGTAAATGTGTAAATATTCCACGTTGTTCACAGTACCATACTTACGCAGTCAATGTTCTACAACGTTCATGGGATCAGGAAGGGCAAATAAACAAACAAACAATAGCATTGCACACATTGAAAACTGTACAAAATAATAAACATCTGATAATGTCGATCACGTAGAATTGGAAAAATTCAAAATGTCTGTAAAAAATCTAATCTATAGATTTTTTCTTTAAATGCCATATTCGTAATGAGAGCCCTCGATATGCTCAGAAAATATCATCTACATGAAAATCGCATTTTGACTGTTGTCCAGTGTTATTGATAAAACAACAATGAGAGACTGCAAGAAAAGACACAAGAATTTGGCCATTGCATGGGTTGACTATAAGAAAGCTTATGACATGTTCCCGCATTCTTGAATCATTGAAAGTATGAAGCTTGTAAATATATCAAAAAATATTAACCAGTTTGTAGAAAGTTCGACGCCTAATTGGAAGACTGAGCTGACAGCATGTGGTGAGGTGCTATGCGAGGTGGATATAAGGAGAGGAATATTTCAGGGTGATAGTCTTTCATTTCTTGCTTTTATTATATGTGTTATGCCATTGTTGAGCATCCATGAGTTCAGGATATACTCTAATTACAGTGAGAATAAACAATTTGTTGTTTATGGAGGATCTTAAGCTTTTTGCAAAGAATGAGAAAGATATTAATAATTTGTTATCAACTGTTCATGCCGTAAGTACAGATATCAGAATGGAATTTGCTATTGAGAAATGTGGTTTGTTGGTAATAAATAGGGGGAAAGCTGTAAAAACCAAGGAATAAGGCAGACAGATGGAAAGATAATAAACGAAATTGAAGGCGGTGGGTATACATACCTTGGTGCCCTTGAGAAAGACAAAATAATTGAGACAGAAATGAAAACAAAACTTAAGTCTGAATACTGTAGGAGGACAAGGCTAGTAATGAAATCTGAACCTAATGGTCGCAATAAAATTAAACCAATTTATACGTGTGCTGTACCTATCATTGGGTATGGTGCAGGGATAATACAATGGAAGAAAGGTGAACTGAGAGGGCTTGACAGGAAGACCCGCAAACTTATGACTATCCACAAATGCCTAAAGCCAAACAGTGATGTTGATGGACTTTATGTTAAAAGAAAAGATGGTGGGAGAGGATTGTTGGGAGTTGAATCGTTTGTACGAGCTTAGGAAAATAGCCTTGCTTGGTACGTTAAGAACAATTTAGAGGAAATTATATCAGCAGTAAAAGTCCCTGGTGATCTAAACACTGAAGAGGCTATTGACCCTAAGTAGGAAAAGAGAGAACAGAAAGAAAAATTGAAAAGTAGTCGGAAGAATAAGATATTTCATGGACAACACATAAAGGTAAGTCAACATATCAACTGGGAAGAGTCTTGGCAGTGGTTAAAGAGAGGAGACCTTAAAGCAACAACTGAGGCCTTGATATGTAGTGCGCAGGAACAATCACTAAGAACTAACTATATTAAGCACCACATGGACAAATCCATTGCATGTCCACTCTGTAGAACGTGTTCAGAAAGAGGAGAGAGAGTATGAGCCATATAGTTAGTGGATGTAGGAAAGTGGCCCAGCTTGAATATAAGAGGAGACACGATAAAGTTGGAAGGTATATACATTGGATGCTAAACATGTTAGGAAAAGTAGAGAGAGAGCGAGCTGATGAATGGTTTTACCATAAACCAGATGGAGTTGTTGGAAATGAAGAAAATAAGATCTTTTGGGATATGAATATCCAGTGTGACCGAGTCATTGAAGCCAGAAGGCCTGATATCGTGTTTATTAACAAAGCAGAAAAGAGTGCCCAGATCATAGATATTGCAATTCAACCGTGATAAAGGAATTGAACATAATAATAATGAAAAAATAAAAATAAAGATATTAATAGATTTTGTTGGATTCTTCTTTGCAAGGCTAAAAAACAGACCAAGGAAAGGTACGTGAATTATCAAATATTTTTGAGGGGTAATTGAATGGCACAAAGCTTTGTAGAAGGACGCGAGTTATTCAGGAAAATCATGACATAAACAACATTTGTATGAAAATGAAAGAGATTAAACCCATTCCTTGACCGGAATGGCAAGGAGAAGCGCTCTTGCAAGTGTAACGGTTTTATTGGTTGAACTAAAGATCATTTGCGAAGAACATATGTAATTAGCACCAAGATAGCTCGTAAGGATTGTGTAAGGAAACAGATTGTGTAAGTGCCCAAACAAAGTTTTAGCTAAAGAGGAATATAGAGAAATATACTATATTGTGGTATGAAATTTACTTTGAAAACTATGCCTTCAGAGAAGATTGTAAGGTGGCAGGACTTTGTTTGTTTCACGGGGTCTCTTGAAAGCAGCAAATGGAAAGTTATACAAAATTTAGAATTTCTGAGGTACCATTGTATAAAAGCAAAAAGATTTGATGTTGTTATAATGCCCTAGAAAAACAGGGAAAAAGGAAATAAAGAATACTCCCTATCCCCTCAATTATCAGGACTGTGCGACAGAAATCAGCAAGCTGTTTTACACAAAATAAAGTTATCCCTGTTATAATTAGTGTTGGGAGCACTCCGAAAATGGTTGGATGATTAGTTGAATTGAACTGAACCTTGTTCAAGTTCACGGACTTTAAGGGCACAGACTAAGTGTCAATGTTTGTGGTAACAGAAAGGTGGAAAGGAAGTGTAAATAAGGTTGGCTTTATATGATTTTAAGAGTAATAATCTAAATATTCATAGATACTGTGTTGATTAAGTTAAAAATATGTTGTTTAATTTGTGTTCAAGAAAGTACAAGAGGCATCAGATGCTGCTGCAAGGGAGGTCCTTGGTGACGAATTTGCCACATCAAGCTATCTAAAAACAGTTGTTCCTGACGATGACTCACTGTGGGAAGGTGTGTATATCTTGTATCAAAATATCCTTACTGTTAGTTTATCTTGCTTTTGTTGGATTCAAAGCTATTGAATGTTATTTTATTTTTTGTTACTGATCTTTTCAAATATTGACTCTCTTCGTTACTTTGCAAGTAAATATTGGGTTTTTAATTCCTTGGTGCAGTTATTAACTTGTTTCATTGACCATTTTGTTTGCCGGGCATATTTCTCTTCAGAATATTTGTTCCGTAGTTAGAAAAATAAAGAAGAGAAACGTTGCCGTCTCTTTGTGGATCCCTTCAGTTCGATATTAATTGACTATGAAAGAATAATAGTTAGATCGTACAAAACAGTAGAAAGAAACTGATACATATTTATTTTAGGATCAAGTTAAAGAAACACTTTACATTCCGTCATGATATTTAAAGAACGTCGACGAGTTTAGGTTATTCTTAGTTATTTGATAACATATCTTAAAAATATTCTTAATCTTTTACATTCAAACATTGCCGACGAAACGAATTTAGGGAAGACTGGCAATATGTGGGGCTGGCTTTACGTTCATTTTGTTGATTAGCTTCTTGCTACTGTATTTAAAGGAATGTTTTTTTACTTTCTAATAAACACATGTTAACATCCTGAACATCAGTTTTAGCTACTTTTATAAAAATTTAAAGAAAAGTACAACGGATAAAATTTTGAATGTATGGGCGTTGGTTTCAACCAATTAAAAAAGGTTATATATTGTAGAATACATAGTTAGCTACAAATTTAATGTGAGAAATACTTTGATAGAGTTATGGTACAATAGTTATTAGACACTAGCAAGGGAATCCAGGATATCATAAATATTGAACGATTGCTTTGAGCGTTTCTGTTGTGTATCATTTGTTTACATATCTACTCTTAAGAAAGTACCTTTTTTAGTTATTGTGACAGTTCTTCACATGTCAACGTTGGCGAATAAATGAATAATTCGGTGCATTGTCAGCTGAACGTTTAATAAGTCTTTTACAGATTAAGTGCAGTCATGGCTTTCTTATCCTGAGCGTATTTCAGTTCAAACACGCGAGGGACTTTAAGGACTGACCAGTTAGTTTGTATAGCGTACAGTTTTTATTTCAGTTTTGGGAATAACCGTCAAAAATAATAACACTCGCTTCTTATAAAAATATCCTTACTGTAAGTTTATCCTGCTTTTGGTGGCTTCAAAATTATTGAATGTTATTTTACTTGTTGTTACTCATCTTTTCAAATATTAACTCTCTTCGTTACTTTGCAAGTAAATATTGGGTTTTTAATTCCTTGGCGCAGTTATTAACTTGTTTCATTGACCATTTTGTTTGCCGGGCATATTTCTCTTCAGAATATTTGTTCCGTAGTTAGAAAAATAAAGAAGAGAAATGTTGCCGTCTCTTTGTGGATCCCTTCAGTTCAATATTAATTGAATATGAAAGAATAATAGTAAGATCGTACAAAACAGTAGAAAGAAACTGATACATATTTATTTTAGGATCAAGTTAAAGAAACACTTTACATTCCGTCATGATTTTTAAAGGAAGTCATCGCGTTTAGCAAATACTTAATTATTTGATAGCACATCTTAAAAATATTCTTTATATTAAACATTCAAACATTGCCGACAAAACGAATTTAGGGAAGACTGGCAATAGATGGGGTTGTCTTTACGTTCATTTTGTTGATTAGCTTCTTGCTACAGTATTTAAAGGAATGTTTTTCTTTGATAGAGTTATGGTACAATAGTTATTGGACACTAGCAAGGGAATCCAGGATATCATAAATATTGAACGATTGCTTTGAGCGTTTCTGTTGTGTATCATTTGTTTACATATCTACTCTTAAGAAAGTACCTTTTTTAGTTATTGTGACAGTTCTTCACATGTCAACGTGGGCGAATAAATGAATAATTCGGTGCATTGTCAGCTGAAGGTTTAATAAGTCTTTTACAGATTAAGTGCAGTCATGGCTTTCTCATCCTGAGCGTATTTCAGTTCAAACACGCGAGGGACTTTAAGGACTGACCAGTTAGTTTGTATAGCGTACAGTTTTTATTTCAGTTTTGGGAATGGCCATCAAGAATAATAACACTCGCTTCTAACACTTAAGTTGGTGATAGCTCAATTTGCAGGGTTTTGTGATTATTAGCAGAACTGCATATATTTCATTGTTACCTTATTGTGTTATATTTTGTTTTTCCTGGGAGCGGAAAACAACCTAATTTTTAATTTCATCTTAAAAAGTTTAAATACACTTTGTGCTATTTGTTATACAATAATATTTTGACCCTTATACGAGTTTTGAATGTAATTGAAATGTTTTACTTCACCTAGCCCAAGAATTGGTGGATTCCTGGCTGAAAGAAAAGACCATTGCAGATCTCCAGCTTGAAGTAGAGTACCAAGATGAAGACTGGTCAAATTTAGGACAACCAATCTTAAACAGTAAAAAATTCCTGGATGACTTTGACACAAGAGATGTTGAAAACTACAGACTCACGGAGAAAGGAAGTCTTGTTAAAAAGGATCATTACCGTAAGTGCCCTTCCTAGATTTACCCAGAAAACATCATTTTATTTGCTTATAGGAATTACACAATACCTTTTGAATGTTTGAATGCATCACTGACTTTGTCTGTTACGAAGACAAGAGGACCTGTTAGATATGTTTAACATTAAATCTTTGCATGATGCATTGATCAACAACTTAAACATGAATAGATAACCAGCAGTGGAAAATATGAATGCAATCTTTTAAAAGTAGACTCATAAGAATGACAAATTGTCTTTCATTAAGCATATACCGGCATAGTCGTGCAAATTGACGATGTACTCTTAAAGGGGCGCAGCATTTATATTTCCCAACAGAAAGTTATCGCTTTTTGTAATTGAACAAAGTTCCAGAAGGAGGAGAGAGCAAGGACTCTTAAGGTAGACTTTCCTGTCTACATTTGATTGCTTAGTGATGAACACGAGAATAGATGTAAAGAATGCACATAAGTTTTTTAATTGGACAAAACAGTGTTAGTGATTTTTATGTAAACGGGTTTCTTTTTATACGAGGGAAGTTTAACTGATGGTAGAATACAACCAAAATATATCTATGTAACTCAAAAGACAAGTGTTTTTTTTCCAACAAAAACAATCCTACAGCCGAGTAACAATCAACAGTATTCATGTCTGACAGCATTACATATGGCATTTTTAAGTCAAGAAGAAACATTTCCAGCATATTGAATTTATGCAGATTAAGGAATGGAGTAATTTCTCATACTGGAGAGACAAATGTGCAACAAGAGGCATTTGTGGTCCTTATCATAAAAAAACAGTGGGTGGTGAAGTGGCAAGTTGTATTTAGGCTATGTCAGCCAGGCTCAACGTAGTCCGAAAAAGCTTGATACTAACAGCTGATGACAGAGGCCTGGCTAACTGTAGCAGGCTATGTTGAAGCTCCGGTTTCGTGGAGGGGTGGATGACGAAATATGGCGTAAGCATTAAAGGAGATCAACAGAATGTCTCTTTAATATGCTGACTTCAAGATGAAATGACCGAGTTTAAAGGAAGCCGCGACCTCACATCAGGAACGGCATTAGGCGATTTTCACCATCTGAGCAATCTTGGCAGTCTGAAGTGTGTTTTGAAAGAATGATTTGACTATCTGATTAGCATGACATTCGTATCGCATAACGACCATCTGAGAATACTGAGATACATCGATTGACTTATCGAGTTGCTTTAGAAGTTGAATGTCGTTAACTTGGTAATTTCATACAAAGGGTCAGATCAGCTGTGATTAAGGCTTTCTACCTCGAACCGAAGCCCAGAAGCAAAGGTCTCAGAGTGAATATGAGCAAGGCCAAGTTTATGTTCAATGGTCCAAGACTTGATACACTGCGAGATTCGGTTCATTATCCATAAGAAATATGTAGAAACTGTTAAAAACTGAGTTTGCTGTGTTGAAAGTTTTTATTGAATTAATAATTGTTATTCTGAGTTGTAAGAGCAAAGTTGTAAATGTGTTCGTTGCCGGTAAAATGCCAGCCCCACTACTGTCAGACATGTTTTTTCGTTTGTACTTGGTAATTGGGCTGTGAATATGACAAATGGATTCTGTTACATCGGCGACCTTATCTATGCAGGTAGTGGCTGTTAGAAGGCCATGACCATGCGTATGCAGTATGCATGGGCATGTTCATTTATTTGTTTGGGTACTATCACTCATTAGTGTGAGAGTACGCCACGGTATATCCATGAAATTTGGCAGAGTCACGCAGGTCCAAAATGAATAATTTCTTTCGTCTTTTTTAATGACGAAGAACCAAGTCAGAATGCTACTATATGCATGGAACTGTGAAGAAAAGGAGAGCCAAAAAAAGAAAAAGAAAAAATTTAGGACAAAGACAAGAGTTGATCTTATACTTAAAAACATTTAAATTATATGATGGAGGAAAGCACCCATAAGGCAAAAAGCTTCACAACCTGGCTGTCCACTTAAAAAAGCTATATACGTACAAAAGTTTATTACAACCCGGAGTAACAACTGCTTTGGGACGAAAACATTGAGAGAGGCGAGTCACACTAAGCTGGCACTAGCGAGCAAAACTCATTAGTACACTTCCTATGACCTATAGCAAAAACCAAGACACACCACACTTCGTCGCTGAGACAAAAGTTAAAGAGTAGCAGTAAGTTTGTACGTACAAATACGTCTCTGAACTCGATCAAGAACATCAGAATGAGATGAGGTAGCACCAGGTTTGACAGCAGTATTCCATGCAAGAATATATGGTATACTTGTAGAGATATAAAATTGCTTCAGGTGTAAGGTACTTTTTATCACAATACAAAGAAACAAATTTTTTGGAAGCAGATTTACCAATAGGTTAAATACAAGAAGCGCAAGAAAGGACGTGAGAAAATGACAAACCAAGTAGCTTCATTGATGAGTGTTCATCAAGAGGAACAGGCAGCTTACCATTGTTGAGATCAGAAAGATTATTCATGAATACTGTATAAAGGTAAAGGCATAGCTTTCTATTGAATGACATCCGTTGCGTTTTGTCTCATTGAAAGAAACAAGCCACTTTCTTCCCCATTCGGGAGCCTAAAGATCAGGCTCCAAATCTTCCGGACGTTTGACATTTTCCTACTAAATTGGCTCGTGCCCAATACCAAAGTACAAGTTGGTATCACCAGCATTGATATAAAAATTGATACAAAAAAGTAAAAGAGTTGGACCAAGAGAAGAGCCTTAAAGAACACCAGCATTAATGAAATGCTCATCACATCTAATTCTTTCTAGTGTGTTAAGCATTTTGCGATTTGAGAGAAAGGGCTGAATAATACCCTTCCACAAACCACGTATGAAGCAAGCCAGCGCGTCACACTTAAACAAATGCCATGAATATCCAGAACTATAGCACGGTCTTATACCAGGTATATCCAAAAATCTGTAGAAACATTCCGTAATTACAGCGAAAAGGTCACTAGTGGAGAGAGGTCCTCAAAATCTATACTGAAATCAATAACAAGACCTAGGTTTTGCAAGAATTTCACCAGTGCATTGTTTATTAGTCGTTCAAAGACCTTATTACCGACAGAAAGAAGAGTTTCAAGTCGATACTACCACCTGATACTACCACCTACATTCTTAAATACAGGGGCATCATGAGAAATCTTTCAGGAAAACAATGCTCCGTCAAGCAATTATGGAATAGTTTGGGCAGCAAGAAGGTAGCTCAGAAGCACACTCTTCAAATACAGCTACCGGAATAAATTAATCATGAATAACCTTGACATCAAATCTTAAATTTCTCATAACAGAGTTCGAATTCTAATCAGTTTGCAAAAGGAACTCCGGCAAAAAAACACGAATATCATTTAGAGAAGAATTGACAGAAAACGTTCTAGCTAAAAGATGTCTTTTTCTGGGAGGACACAGAGGACCGAACATTATCCAAAAATGCAAGAATAATTGAGTTACCAGAATGTCAAACACTATTGTAAATCTTTCAGAAATGTCAACTTCCAAGTTTTTGGGAAGAAATGGATTCACAAGCCTGCTCTGGATAACGAGATTTTGCATCAGAAACTACGCTTGTTGTACCGTCTGAAAGAAACCCGAGATTGGTTAGTTCCATTATGTTGAAACTAAAAATAGAAATGATTGTTTTTAGCCATGGCTGTAGGACAATTTGCATTCAACTATGCAGGAAAATGATACTTCACTTCAAAACTACTAATAGGTACAAATNACGGTCTTATACCAGGTATATCCAAAAATCTGTAGAAACATTCCGTAATTACAGCGAAAAGGTCACTAGTGGAGAGAGGTCCTCAAAATCTATACTGAAATCAATAACAAGACCTAGGTTTTGCAAGAATTTCACCAGTGCATTGTTTATTAGTCGTTCAAAGACCTTATTACCGACAGAAAGAAGAGTTTCAAGTCGATACTACCACCTGATACTACCACCTACATTCTTAAATACAGGGGCATCATGAGAAATCTTTCAGGAAAACAATGCTCCGTCAAGCAATTATGGAATAGTTTGGGCAGCAAGAAGGTAGCTCAGAAGCACACTCTTCAAATACAGCTACCGGAATAAATTAATCATGAATAACCTTGACATCAAATCTTAAATTTCTCATAACAGAGTTCGAATTCTAATCAGTTTGCAAAAGGAACTCCGGCAAAAAAACACGAATATCATTTAGAGAAGAATTGACAGAAAACGTTCTAGCTAAAAGATGTCTTTTTCTGGGAGGACACAGAGGACCGAACATTATCCAAAAATGCAAGAATAATTGAGTTACCAGAATGTCAAACACTATTGTAAATCTGTTTTGCAAAATAGCATGACCATGAAGATAGGTTTTAGAGTCCAGTTGAAATAAAGATGAACAGACGTCAGCATAAAGATACCCATTACTAAAAATGTCATTGAGGCTTGTCTCACAAAGTGCAAGAATATTAGGAGAGTCAGAATGAAAGAAAGCTTTCACAATAGAAGAATTTGAACAAAGACCTCTGACATTACAGAAAGCTACATAGAGAGTATTTTTTGATGAGTAAAGGGTTTTTTTGGTCTGTGTAGACCAAGTATTACCACATCACGAGCCTACACTCTCACGTGAAGAGTCACCTTTGGGTCTGAAAATACCCCCACCTTGTTGACCACTAAAGGTCCACTAGGTACTTGGAGCCATTCATTTGATTGAATTTGTCATCGAGTTAAAAAAGAGATGTCTGAAACCATCACCAAGGTTTTTTTAGCTTGTTTAAAACAGTTCATTTGACCTTGGAGGCTGTATTTGTGTTTGATGTTTTGGGGTGTGTTTTGAAATGTTATATGGATAAGATGGATGGAAATGTATTGGGACCGGAATATATTAAGCATGCCTGCTCTTTCCGACACAAATGAACGATGATATAAAGTTTTAGTTTTAACTCAGGAAATTCACCAATTACCCGAAAAAGTTAGAGGGAGACAGTTTTGCTTTCACAAGATCAGGAGGTATTGATCCCTTTTCCCGTAAAAAGTGGTCTGCATGCGTGAAACGCATTCCTTTTGTAACCCTCCAAGCATGATCGCATCTTCGGAAAGAATGTCCATTCCTAAAAGCATCGTATGACGCTGAAAGTATATAGTATCCAGATGGTGTTGCTTGTATATAGCAGAGAAATTAGATAGTTAACTGATTTTTTGAGAACCATCTCATAGGAAGAGGAAAATTGATTACGGAGAGACACTTGTTTGATGAACCATATTCCGTAGGACGCACCAAAGGTGAGCCTATCATTAGGCCTTGTATACGAGGTTCCTTTTCTGGGTAAATCCTCTTTTTAGAAACAGTATCAGCTTTGTATGAAGTGACACAACTGATATTAAAACACACTTGCTGCAAACAACATATTTTTATTTCACTCCTAGAATCAATTGGTAATGATGTATTGATGGTGGATGACGTGGATGAAGATGTTGCTGTTGAAAGTATCCTTAGCGGATTGATGGAAAAACAATATGTTTCAGACAAAGTTCTTAATGACCTTGGGCTGAGTCCACTAGAGACGACTACAAAAAATCCCGTACCAAAGATGGAGCTGCGCCATAAACAGGTAATTAATTCTATGTTTTGTTAGGTGTGTTTTCTGGGTCGTCTCATAAAGGTATGTAATAGAGTTTTCTTCTTGGGAAGAGAAAGGACTACTTATATATGAAAAATGATTCATCGGAACAGTATATATTTGAGGAAGCGCATGTAAATTTTGTGCTGATGCATATAATATTGCCATCCATATTAAGACAAAAGGGTGTTGCCTTCATTTTTTATTTTACCGTAAGTTGCAGTATTTTTTCTTTTTGTCTTTTCTTTGATATTTTTTATTTTTATTGCTTACCATATCCCCGGTGTCTGTCTCCCAGTATATAAAGAATTAAACATCAGTGTCTATGTGTGTGTAGTCCAAAGAAAATCACACTCTGGCCAAAGTAGAATGCTCAAATTAAGTTTGATTGTACATCAGCCAAAGACTAAACACAGGCCATGTTATTTTGTTATAAAACCGCTGTTGCGGCTGCCAGGAACAAAAGATAGGTCAGATGGGCCAGTTTTCAGGGACGAAGACCTACAATGAAAAGCTGAATCTTAAGCAGGCAACGTAGAAATGTCAGCTTTGCTACCCGCTTACTTTGCAGATCCGTTTTAAAATGAAAAACGGTGTACTTTATTTTTTCATATGGGCACTAAGGTGGCTACAAAAGCCACAAATTAGGATCTTGTTGTCCGGACTATGAAGGCAAAGGCCTGCAATCGAATGATGAATTGAAAGAGACAACGTAGAAAACTCAAATTTAATGATTCATTTCAATTCATTCAGTTTCAGCCCTGGACTGAATATATAGGGGATTTATTTACATCACCTTTAGGCAGAAAAAGGGGAATTGTATGGGGCTGTTCTTAGTTATAGAAACCTACAATCAATAATTGCATTAAACAAAGGCTGTACAGTGTCCCTGGCATTGGTGGACGGACTAAATAAGATAGTGATTTCTATTTTACTTATATATTGTGAGAGAAACGACTCAGTGTTATTTGAAAATGAAACCAGATAGCCCGGAAAGCGCCGGGCACCTCTGTTAGTTATTTTAAAAGAGCAGTAGACAAGGCTTAGTTTTGTGACTTAATCTGTGGTTTAATCTGCTTTTTTAAAAAATTATTATCTAAGATCAAGGCTTTAGCTTGATTTCTTCCGTTTTTCAGGTAAAACAACGGAGTGATAATCGAAAAATGGAAATCGCGAAGGCAAGAAAAGAGAAAATGCAACAAAGAGAAGCCCAGCGTATAGCAAAAGAAATTGTAATGAAAGAAGAAAAGGAAAGGCATCTTAAAGCAAAAAAGGAAGAAGAGATACTTCAGCGAGAAATGGCAAAAATACGAAAGGAAATGGAGGAAGACAAAAAAAGATCCCAAGAGGAAGCCCAAAGGTACACTATTTCTGACAATCTTTTTTATACATTTAGTTCAATAACGTCAATTTACGTTGCTTTCTCAGGGTGGCTGTTCTGATGCAGATATTGTAAAATTGGAACACATTTTCATATTAATGTTTCACTTAATACAGGAAATATGAAAACAATAGTAGAAGTAATTACATTACTTGGAGTATTAACAAAGCTTCAAATGAAACAACACATTAAAGAAGTACAAAGAGGGCATGAAATTGTTGTCACTAATGGTTATTTTGAATAAGAAAGGAGCAGTACGTTAATATTTAGGAAAAGGAAACATCAAGGTGCCATCGCATGAAAACAAATAATGCATATTTTGTTTTGATACTCTTAGTGGAAAGCACCAATATAAAGGTGACGTCTGAAAAATACAAGTATGGAATTTGAAATTAATTTTAAGGAAGGAGGGTGCATTGATAGATAAGGATAAAGATTATATATATTTATTTTATTAAATGTTAGTATTTACAGTTTACCTTAAACTGAGTTTTTTGTTTGTTGTCACGTAACTTTCCAAGATGAAAAAAAGTTTGAATTGACTTAAAACTCACTTAGTTTGTAAAGATGTTTGAATTATGAAGATTCTAAGTAAGGAACTTGTAATAGGGTTTCTTAAGGACCTTTAGCTGGAAATAGAAACGTTTTACTTTAAGTAGCGTTCACTGTTTCCATTTTTTTGACCTTGAAGTTGAAAGGAAGTTTCATGGTAATACAAAACCATTTATACAGATGTGTGATATGGGGATATATATGGGATATATATGGGATGTATGGGGGGCATAGAAGGTTAGCACCTTTGCCAACCATCAGCTGCATCTTCGGATGGATGGACGCATTGGTACCTTCTCCCTGTCCTCAACTCTCACTCCTGGCTCCTCGTAGTTACCAGTGCACGGTAACGGCCACATCCCGGCTCTGCGTCTCAGCTGGTGTACCAAACGTTCTGAGGGGTTGCGGTTGGGTCTGCTACTGCTCCCCAGGGCAGGGGTGTTAAGTATGCTACTGGAGAGCAACCTGACATTGCAAAACAGACGATCGTAATCGGACACTGGAACGTAAGATCACTCTATGCGACAGGAAAATTAAAAGAACTAACGTATGAGCTGGAAAACTACAGATGGCACATTTTAGGACTCTCAGAAACGAGGTGGAATGGGATTGGTGAACACACAACAGAAGAGGGTCGTAAACTTTGGTATAGTGGAGAAGATCACTACCATCAGAAAGGAGTAGGAATATTAGTGAACAAAGCTATCAAGTCTTCAGTCCTTGAATGCAAACCTATTTCAAGCAGATGTATAATACTTCAAATCATTGCCAAGCCTCGCAATTTGACCATCATCCAAGTCTACGCCCCCACAAGCGACCACAGCGAAGATGAAATCGAAGAATTCTATCAAGAAATAGAAGAAGCCATCAGTGTGGTGCCAAGGAAAGACATACTGATAGTACAGGGAGATTGGAATGCAAAAGTTGGGGGGAGCTACGACGAGTGGAAAGGAACTGTTGGTAAACATGCGCTAGGTGAAACTAACAGCAGAGGAATCAGACTATTACAGTTTGCCAAAGAAAACAACCTGGTGATTGCCAACACACTATACCCGCACAAGCCATCAAGAATGACCACATGGCACTCTCCAGGCAATCTATACCACAACCAGATCGACTTCTCTTTAATCAGAAAGTCCTATCAATCATCAGTCAACCTAGCTAAAACCCGTACATATCCTGGTGCTTGTATCCACAGTGACCACGACTTGGTTCTGATGACCATGAAGCTAAAATTGAAGAAGATGCAAAGCCAACCAGAAGTGAGAATAAAATTCGACTTGGGTCGGCTGAAAGATCCCGAAGTGTTAAAGTCATTTCAGGCCCAGCTGGGAGGAAAATTTGCTCCCCTTCTGCTATTAGATGAAGCCCCACAAGAGCTAACTGACAAATTCACCGAGACAGTCTTCAAAACTGCAGAGGAAACGTTAGGCAGACGAAAGCCAGTCCGACAACCTTGGGTGACAGAGGAAGCACTGAGAAGTTGCGATATACGAAGAAAACTAAAAAGTAAACGACATCGCAGCAGAACAGCAGAAGAAGAATTCAAACAGAGCAATAAACAGGTGCGAAAACTTTTGAGAGAGGCCAAAGATGCATGGATCAACAGGCAATGCGAGGAAATCGAGAACTGCATTAAAAGAAACAACACAAAACAAGCATATGACACCGTAAAGAAACTGACGAAAAAATCAGGCCAAAAAGCAAGTGTCATTAACAACAAAGAAGGGAAATTGTTGACAAAGCAGGAAGAAGTCTGTGAAAGATGGAGAGAATATTGCGAAGACTTGTACACCACTGACTTAGGTGTAAACGAGGATGCACTGGGGATCAGTCAGTCAAATGAAGAAGTTGAACCGGAGATCCTGGAATCAGAAGTTGAAGCAGCTATAAGAGCACTGCGGCCCAACAAATCCCCAGGGATTGATAATATACCTAGTGAATTATTGCAGGCAGGAATGTGTGAAGTAACTCCTTTACTCACAAAGATCTGCAACCGGATCCTAAGAACAAAGCAATGGCCGAAACAATGGGTGCAAAGCATCATGATCCCACTCCACAAAAAGGGAAACGCGAAAGAATGCTCCAATTATCGCACGATCAGCTTGATTAGTCACCCAAGCAAAGTCCTACTGAAAGTACTACTTAGCAGACTGCAGCCAAGAATTGAGTCTATCCTTAGTGATGAGCAGGCTGGTTTCCGCCCAGGACGCAGTACTGTAGAACAGATATTCAATCTTCGAGTGCTCATAGAAAAACATATCGAACATGGCCTAGCAGTTTTTGTCAATTTTATCGACTTTAAGAAAGCTTTCGATTGTGTTTGGCACGAAGCACTGTGGAACACAATGTCAAAGAACGGCATCTCCCAAGACATAGTACACCTAGTTGCTGCGTTATATTCTCAAGCTGAAAGTGTCATTGCAATCGAAGGTCAACACAGCTTGCCTTTCAGACCAACCGTCGGCGTAAGACAAGGCTGCCTACTGTCACCCAGTCTATTCAATGTCCACCTAGAACAAATAATGACAGCAGCACTAGAAGATTTCGAAGGCACTATAAAAGTCGGAGGAAAGCACGTCGATAATCTGCGCTTCGCGGACGATATCGCATTACTGGCAGGTACCGCAGAAGAATTGCAAATACTCTCAGACCGTGTTGATAGAGCTGCAAAAGAGGAAGGAATGTTAATAAGCGCCGAAAAGAGCAAAATAACGGTATTTAACAATAACAACAAGAATGAACCGATAGTGAAGTTGAATTCAGAAAAATTAGAAGTTGTGAATGCTTTCAAGTACCTGGGCTGTATGAGGACATCAGACGAAAAGTCCACCAAGGAGCTCGAATTAAGGATTACCCGTTCTATCAATTCTCTACACAAGACAATATGGAAAAGTAAAGCAATCAGCCTGAAGACAAAGATACGATTCATGAGAAGCATGGTTCTTTCTTGTTTTCTGTATAGGTGCGAAAGTTGGACCCTGACACCACAAATAGAAAAGAAAATAAGAAGCCATGAACTGCGATGTTTCAGACGCCTACTTCCCATATACAGCGCATAGGACAAACGAGTCGGTAATGGAGGAAGTCGAGTGTCACGTAGGCCAAATCGAACGCTTCACTGAAATGGTAAAAAAGTGCAAATTACAATGGTTTGGGCATATAGCAAGGAGCAATAGCTTGCCGAACACCATATTTCAAGGAATGATAGAAGGCATAAGACCAAGAGGAAGGATGACATAACAAGATGGACCGGGAAAAATATACATGAGCTACGGCTGCTGGCAAAGGGCCGGAAGAAGTGACGAGCCCTGGTGCATGCTGTGTCGCGCGACGAGCCCCTACGATCGCAGCGGTCAAGGGATAGGTAAGGTAAGCTGATATGTAATTGTCACTGAAAAATTTTTCAGCGGATGCCTTTGGTTATTTTTTTTCATCTAAAATTTGACATCCAAGAAAAAGCACACTACAAATATTAATACTGTTTTTTATCAATATCGAAATATCATTGGTATTTGTAAGGAAAAAGGCCAGCAGACTTTGAAAAATTAACAGAATATTAACACTAACGGTCGGCCGCTTGATTTTCAACTAAGAGAAAAGAATTCTTAAGACAATAGCTGAATTATGAAATAGTTTTTGTAGTATCATGAAGGTTTATGGTACCCTCAAACACGTATCGTATGTGCTTTGACGTTCATACACCCTTTGAATGTTCCAGACTGTCTATACACATGGACATATTTTCAACGACTTTTCAACGACTATTAAAAAGATCTATACTAGTACGCAGGAGTCTCCGTCTTCCTCCTACCACAACCATGCTGTGTAATGGTGCTAAGCTTCTCATTGTTACCTTCTTAAAGAAATGTTATCTCGATTATTAAAAATAATCGAGATAACATTTTTTTAACATTTAAACCTCAACTGCAGCCACTGTATTTCTAAAATAAGCGACTTTTCACTTTCGAACAGCTTCACAAGGCTGTGTTAATAGCCTAACCTTTCGTAAACGTTAAGATTCAAGATGCATGATTCACTCATAAAAATTGCCATTTGAATTATTTAATAAATTATTAGTTTTCTTGGTACCATTAATTACAAACTGGATTTTAAGATCTTGAGAGGAGCCGTGGCATAATGGTTAGCGCAGTTGTACCGTAACCAAGATAATCCGCGTTCGAGTCACAGGCGAAAAGAATTTGGAATATTACAAAAGAAAAAGCCATTGATTGGCGTTAGGAAGGACATCCGTCTAAGAAATCCCTCACTGCCAAAATAAAGTACCCCTTTGAAGGGCACTGCCTGAGCCCCAGTTACTGGGGGAAAATGACGTTAAAACAACCCCCCCTTAAAAAACACACAACAAAACATTAAGCTCTTGAAATGATCACAGAAAGACCTTTAACTTTACACAACATCTCAAGATAAGCTTGTTCAGCTTGATAATGAGTTACAGTAAAGTAAGGAGTAAATCATCACACAGAAAGCCATATCTAGAATTTCATAATAAAAAATATAATATAGAATAATATAGATGGAGAGGATTGGAATTGTAGAAAAGTAACAAATACGTTTGCTTCGAAGTAGATTCAGTTCAGTGTAAACTTATTTTTTACTTTTCTGCAATCATAATTATTTGTGACTAAACTGAACGCGATAGAAACTCTTTTTTATTGATTTTAGCGTAAAGCTCACCATGGGAGAGTTTATGCTGCACGCAACCCTTGTGTAAACAGTATACGAATATGTATATAATGTATATTTTGTCATTGAAAGCTACAGTATTTATTTGTTGGCAATCGTTATCCGGAAATCATTTTGATACTGATTAATTTTAATACCAACAAAAGCTAAAATGTTGAATTGGTCACGCATACGTATGTGGTAAGGTGTTAATTATTCAATAATCGCAAATGTTGAATAGATATCCTATTTTTCACCAAATCAGTATAGTGTCCTTTAATGAAGGTATTTCTATGAGACAGAGAACATTTTTTATAATTGCCACTTTTTTCGTATATATATTTTTAGGAAACAAAATATACTCAGAGAGGCCCAGTATGCAATCGAAGAAGAGGAAAGAGCAAGCAAAGAAAATGCAATGCGCGAAGAAAAGAGGAAAATTGAAATGGAAACGGAACTCCGACACCATATTTTGAAAGAACTTGAAGAAAAGGCCATCGCAGAGGAGCTCATTGATAGAAAAGTATATCTTGATAGTGTTCCAGACACATTTTTTAATAATAATATCTAACTAATGTCATGTCTGTTATATATGATAATATACGTTTGTTACTTATATGTTACTTATGTAACACGTGTGTTTACTTGCTCTTAGTTATTGTTCCATAGTTTATTGTGTATGGTATATTTTGTATATGAAATTATATTTTGATTATTATTGGTTATTTTGTTATAATTATTTTGACAGATATTTTATATCAAAACCTTCATCATTTTCTGGTTGAGGGCTTATTTGTAAAAGGGGTGTTGTTGCAGTATTTTCGGAAAGCGTTTCGCGAGTGGAACCTGAGTATCTTTTAAATGTGACAGCTGATCAATACATTCTCTAGGCTTACGGGAGATTTAGACATATTTTGCTATGATAGTTTAAACACTTGCAGCATTTCAAGTAGCTTGTTGATATCAGCATTGTTACTTTATGTATTTCTGACAGGTTTTATCTGGATAACTGTTCGTTTGTACACTCACATTCACTTGTTCGGCCGACCACTCATCTTGGCCATGTCTTCTTATCAACCACCAGTGAAGCTAGTTCTGCTGTGTCACTTGTCCCAGGGACACAGTAGAACTAGCTGTGTTGATGCCATCTTATCACTGAGTGCTGGTAGATCACTGTATAGTTCTTTATTTGGTCTATGGCTAACCCAGTGTATGTTTAGGGCTCTGCAGAACATTTTGGTGTAAGTCCCTTTCAGTGGTTTCTCTTGTCATATTGATAATGACCAGCACTCATACTAATAGAGTAGGATTGATTCGATTGTTGCTATGAAGAATCGCATTTTTAAGTCTCTACATATACTGAACTTCCATATCTTAGTCATGCTGTTCAGTGGTTTTCTGGCTTGCGCTTTCTTATTGTTGATATTAATTTCTAAGGTAGCTACCCACTAACCAAGATATATGAAAGTTGTCCTGCCATTCTAATCCAATGCCATATGCGGTATGTTAGTGTTCAGGATCATCTATACTGAAGGGGAGTATATATATATATATATATATATATATATAGTAATTACGCTCCCTTACGAAAGTTTGGTTGAGCACTCTATCTGAGATGGGAACCTGTCGTTTGCGTAATGCTTAGCTCACTGCGCATGTGTAGTTTNTGATAAATGAGTGATGCTCGTTTATTAAGTAGTTTAGCTTATTCGCATTCGTCAAACACGGTACAAGCAGCATATGGCGTTTGGAATTAACTGCGTTGTGTTCAGTATCGTTGGCATAATTTGTTGTCCACGAGTCATTTCTTTCTCAGTGAATCTCTTTGGTTGTTAAAGTTTGTTTGAAATATTTCTGCTATAGTTTACTTGGACTAATGCTTTACCTACCCCACTTGCAACTGTAAGCTCACTTAGTTTGCTATACTGTTTGTGGCAAATGCATGGCAAAACATCAAAGAACATAGCAGCGCACAGTGTTTATGTGTGTGTGTGTGTGTGTGTGTGTGTGTGCGCGCGCGCGTTTAAACATCATGATATACATTTTCCTACTTTGCCAGGCTAGAGTACACGGGCTTGTTTTCAAAAGAAACTTGAAAAGCGTTTTTACAAATAGTTTATTAATTTGTATCCCTGTACGATTTGTACTTTCTGAATTTGAAGTGGTATTGGCAGGTACATGCCACGTTCAAAAGTTTATTCATTTTATTTATTCACAGAGATTGTAATTTGGTCTATCAGAAACGTTGTTGTACCTAGAAGAATAGGTAACAAATAATTGCTGAATAGCGTGACCTGCTACTGCAGTATAATTACATAACTTGTAAATTAGACTGAGGAAATAAGTGTTATGTTGTGACTACTGATGTAGAGCATAAATTTACTAATGGCGATGACAACTAAAATGTATGGACCGTTGTGTTTTTGGCCGCCAATGGTCGTTGTGATCGTGGCTGTCACAGATGAAATGGATTCTGGAAATCGACACTAGGGTCCAGTCTTTCATAGATCGTTGTAAATTATTGCTCATTTTGTTTTTAAATAAAGACCCAGAGGTGGAACGTTTTTCACACAGTTACTTTTTTCAGTCCAGGTGCTATCCGTGGTTTTATTTGGCGGCCTTGTTTTTATTTTTTAACTTGTCATTTTTGTTAAATTCTTTCTGTCTTAATTGTTTCATTTCATTTGTGTGGTCGTTCTCGGAGCATTATGTAGGCATATTTTGTTAAAATTGTGACAATTATATCAATAAAATTATACCATTTCATTTATTTGTCAACATATTTTTTGTAGACAAAACACAAATATTTTTCTCTTTGGCATTCCGTGATCTTGCGCAGAAGGATTGAGATGGGGAGAGCTGGTGCTCTTGCTGACTGGAAATGTAAACTTCGTGCTTGGAATGCCTGGAAGGCTTATGTTGCCCATATAAAGTCAAGTCAAGAAGCCCAAGCTATAGCCCTTGCAATGAAGGAAAAATACAGGTATTTGCTTTTATTGTTTTTTTATTACAAGGATATCTTTTTCTTCTCTGCAACCTTTTCATAGTGTGCAGTGTCAAAATATACCGTTCATGACTGTTTAAGCTCCCGTTACTCACTCACGTATTCACTCAGAATAATCATTACCAATAACCCGAATAATCACCTATGCAATAGCTTTTTTTTAAAAAAAAATCACTGACTGCACCTGGTCGGTTATTTATGGTACCTGTTTTGGCGATCAGTGCAGATAGATTTCGTATTCAGTTTTTTGAGTGGAGAAGCCTTTTGAGGATTTTAGTCCTCGTGCAATTTTTTTGTGTGTGTGAGAGCGACATTCGATCAAAACTTTAGTAAAAAATGGTAATAGTGTGCAAAATGCCTGATATTTTAGTACTATTTTTCACCTTTTCATGTACCGCAAGGATTATATTCTTCGTGTTGATATGTAGATGCGAGGTTTTTTAATAAATTTCGGTAAGAGGGTTTCGGTGGGATGTCGCATTTCACTCATATTACATAGTTTAAGCAGAATGATTTATTTCGACTGTCCATGCATGGTTTCAGGTCAAGCACGTAATTTACTTTAAATATCCCTGATATCCCAATACGTTTTTTGTGTGGCTTCATCAAAATAAATAAATAAACTAATTAACTAACTAATTAATTAATTAATTAATTAACATACTAGCAAGAAAGGAAAACGCTTCTATGTACGTCGAAAGGTTCATGATGACTGGAATCTGCCCATTAATTTCTGATTGCGTTTCTAGAGAACCTTTTATCGTAAGACTAAAAACATTGTTATTGATAATCTAGTGTATGAAAACACATTAAATTAAATTTCAGGGCAAGGAGCACAGAATACATACGGGATAAAAAAGTGAATTGACATTGCTTTAAACCGAGTTTGTTAACATTTCCAGTCAACTTCAATTTATTTTTACACAGTTTTCGTGTTGTCCTTGTTCTTTATGATGTTGCTTATGAATTTGGCTAAATGTCACTCTTGTGGTTGACTACTTGCAATGTTTTGAATGAGATACCAAAGACTAGGGGCCTGGTAAAATAGTGGCGTATTTAAGTGGAATATTAGACCAATTAAAAAAGACATACAGAACACTCAGCTGCAATATTTTAGGTTAGAGTAGAAGACCGTAGTAACCTTGGCTGCTGGTTCAAATCCATTCTCGAACACCACACTTATTTATTTAAAAAATGCATCTAGTTAAAGAATATTTGTCAATATGCTACCAGAGTTAGAAGAGCTCGCAAAAGTGAAAAGTATTGTAAAAATATATTTCTAATTTTTAAAAATATTGTAAAAATATATCAAGTTTTTAAAAATATTGTTAAAATATTTCTAGTTTTTAAAAATACTGTAAAAATATTTCTAGTTTTTAAAAATATCGTAAATATATTTCTAGTTTTTAAAAAATTGTAAAAATATTTCTAGTTTTTGAAAATATTGTAAAAATATTTGTTTTTTGAAGTTTTTGTTGTTGGGACATACATGCTTTTTGTTTGGCCGTGACTATTTGCAGCAAGTTATTGTTGTTATTGAAATAGCTGTTTCTGTTAACTGTTTGTAGTAATTTTTTGTGACAGGAAAGAGGAGATGGCAAAACATCATTACTCTTTAGTTCTTCTTCGCAAGTCATTAATTAGTTGGCAGCTCTGGATTGTACGAAAGAAAACAAAAAGATCATTGAGGGAGGAAGAGAATGTGAAAAGACAAAAAATGAATGCTTTTTTAGAAGCTGCAAAGGAAAGAAGAATTTTAAATCAGTCAAGTGAGAAAAACAGCAACAAGGAAGTTGTAAGAAAATTTGATATCATTCTGTAATGGATAGTTTAATCCCATGCCTTTAAATGTGATCTTCTTTTTCTTTTTGATTAAATTCTCAGTGCTGCTTTGTATCCATTATGATAAAGTGTAACAGGCTTTATAATGACTTCAAACTTGTTTATAGATAAGTGTCGCTTTATGAATAGATCAGAGTGCGTAATTAAATATTTCGACTTTTCCGCCAACAACAGTATATCGGTCATTATTATGCCAATGATCCAGAAGAGTACTTTAATTTATTGAAAAATTGAAAAATGAATTGAAATTATGTTTTTAGTCAGTATTAGCCTTAACCTGATTCAAAATATAAAAGTTAAAGATTAGTTTAGATAAATACAGTTAATAGACGCTGCTTATCTTAAAACACCATGTTTTATTTTGTCGACCATTCCATAAGGCTCAGGGGATCTGCATCAAGCACCATTGTGCCACGTAGGTGCTAGATGGTAGAGATAAGTAGCTTTGAGGTAAGTTTAACTAAGTTAGTGCTAAAACTGGTGCTAAACTTAGTGGCGTTTTGTTTTGGATCCAGGTAGGATATTTTGTGACGCACGTGATAATTTTTTAAACACTGTAAGAAAGATTTTGAAAACAATTGTCCTATCAGTTTACTTCCACGTGAGCGTAATTTTGAATTTTCCTAGGGATGGTTTTTTTTTTTGGCGTATATTTATTTCCCTAATCAAGGTAGGATATTTTGTGGCGCACGTGATAATTTTTTAAACACTGGTAGAAAGACTTGAAAACAGGTATCGTATCAGTTTACTTCCACGTGAGTGTAAGTTCGAATTTTCCTGGGGATGGTTTCTTTTCTTGGCGTATATTTATTTTCCTTATATTAAGTTCTCAGGTTTTTTGATTTATACGTCCGATGGCTGTTAATCTAAGGCACCATCGTTTTGGCATGGAAGTTTTGACGATTTTTTCGTACAGAATAGCTATCAGAGTTTCTAAACACCCATGTTGAGGATAAATAGTCTAATGTCGTCTATGGTAATCTCCATTGGTTTGTGACTTCGTAATGGTAACGATGGCAAGGTTCTTAAAGTTGTTTTGAAGGGACTCTGATGGATTTACTTTCGTTTATTTTGGAGAAATAGAAGAAAACAACTTTCCATACGAAAAACGACACGTTCGAAGTCACGAGCAACAGTATAATTGCACTTATTTGCCACCGCATCAAAATGCCGCTTACATGTAATCGATGGAAGATAGTGACAAAAGACGAGTGCTGAAATTACTAAGGGAAAATGTGGGTTGCATACCTTTTCTTTGGCTACAAAAACCTCTTCGCCACAGTTGCTCAAAACGTTCTTTGACAAACAATGGGGAAAATAGGGTTTCCAACACGTCATTGCTTTAATAAAAAACTCACCAAAGGGCCAATCCCAAGACATCCAATAGTATCAAATGTTTTTTCAAAATTGAACAAAATATGAGAAAAGGATATATTATTTTAACATACAATTAGAATGAATTATGACAGAAGTACGCAATAAAGGTAAATCAAAGTAGGAAACGAGTGTGGCAGATATCTATGGTTAGCTGATATGTAATAGTTCTCGTTGGATCAATCTCTGAATTAACAAGAACTATTAAATACAGTTGGGGTTAACAGTGCTTCTATCCAAACATAAAGATAAGAAAAGTCACCCCAATAATAGCAGATTAAAAACTCCAACCACCAGAAACACATGATCTTTTTCTGAAGTGTAAAGTAGTCAAAACTGTCACAGAATTCTGCTATATGAGACCGATCTCCACTATTACTAACTTTGACTAGAAAGAAATCAGAACTAGGGTTGCCCGTGCGAAAAAGAACAAAACGCAGTTGTCTTGAAATATCATCTGAAAAGATAGATCCGTTACTATGGTAGCAACAAAAAGAACTCCCCAAGTTATTGTATTTCCAGTAGATACTTACGATTCTGAACCTCAGGTGATAAAAGTAATGACGTCAAGAGATTAAAGGCTTTTTGAAATAGATCTACAGACGGGTGCTGCGTGGAAGTTGGACTGTAAAGCCCTTCAACATTTGAGTCGCTGAAAAAATAGACGATAACATGCCTGTTTAAAGAACAGAGTGAAAATGTGCCTTTGTGGGACATGTTGCACTGTGAAAAAAACTTAACAATTCATATCCTGGTCTTGGCGTTAGACCAAAGACACGTTTTCCGAAAATTTGAAGGCTTTAACAGGGCTAAGCATGGCGGGCTTTACAAGGGTGATACAGAATAATAAGGACTGGAGGAATAACCAGCGACTCTTGTTAGTTACCCAAAATTGAGATGCATGGACGGAAAGGTGGCGCTTTTTGGATTAAGCACTACGAAAAAGATGAAGGAGACAAGTAGTTCGTACATGTGATAGTCTTTACTAAAAGCGCACCAAGAAACAACGGAAGAGAAATTCAAGGAGAGATATAAAAAATTGCCAACACAGATGATGAATACATATCAATTCTCTCAGCTAGAACTTTTGCATTAAAAAAGAATTTTTACTCGTTTTTAACCTAAAAACGTGCATGTAATTAATTTTTCAGCGTGATTGTTAATACAGTCTACACAGATTCTCTTTAATATCAATGCACTTTATTGCTGTGAAAATATAATGATAGGCATGTTTTTGCTAATATATCGATGTGTTAATTTGTTTTTTCTATTCCTGCAGGATGACGTGGTTGCTAAAGAGAAAGATCTACGCTTAGGAAAAATGACCCAAACCTCGACAGAAAGAGACAGAAACAAAACGAAGAAAAGTGGCACTACTAAAATTGCGTGGGAACCGGTCACTGGTCGTTCTGATGCCTTACCCGCAAAGAGCATTTACCAACAGGCAGAGAGTCAGCGCACGGAAAAAGGTATTACCCCTAGCCGAGAAAATGAACACCAGCTTTCTGCTTTGGCACAACGTTCAAAGCAGGTATTGAGTAAATATCCAAAGGTGGCATCAGAGAAACAACTTGTAGAAAACTACATACGAACACTTAATGACAATGTTAAGGGTGCTTCATCAAATGACGTCAAAGTACCACACCTTGAACTTTATGTTGAGTCTAAAGGGATGTCGACAAAACGAAGTGAAGACGATATACTTGAGTCTTGTTCAGGTGTGGAACAGAATGGTAAAAAAAATATGGCAACACAAGACCGGAAACATGCATTTAAATCTGATCGACTTGTTACAAAACCAATAAGGCTTGGTAAGTAAAAATGGGACTTGTTGGTATTAACAGGAGGTTATGAAGTCTATGAAATAAGTGTTGGACAAAAGTATTAGTGATATGGATCTTTGTTAAAATGTTCATAAACCAAACTGTCCATTTTTTAACATTGACCTCATCAACCCCTGTTTATGTAACATTAGCATCATCGAGCATATCTGAGAATTATTACAGGAAATAATTCTAAAACTAGAATTATCCGAAGTTCATAAGTTATCCGATAAATAAGTGTAATTTATACTTGAAGTTGTGTATAGCAGTGCCTTGAGAAGCTGCTTTTATTTTTAAATGCACTGATGTTTCAGGTATTTTTTGTAACTGACGGTTCCCTTTTCGCCTGAGTTAGATATCATTCCATTGAAAAAACCAAGCAGATTAAGTCATTAAACCAGATGGCAGGTAATTATTGATTAAATGGTGTTCGTATACCTTACTTGTGAAAGTAATCAGACCAAATTTCTATTGCATTTGAAAAGTCAATGATTAGGGTGACCAATGCGTTGTCTTGGCCATCAAACTAAAAGTCTGATATTTTTAGATTAAATGAGCCAGCTTTCACCCTATATGCTGGAGCCAGTTTGTGTTACAGCTAACTGTGTTGCTTTGATGTTTCATTACCATTTCGTGATACGCTAAAAAGCCCATTTAGGTTTTACGTGACCTGGACATAACAAAAATTCTTGTATTCCGATAAAATTTTAAAGATTTGTTTTTTTAACAAAGGCAGGAGAAAGGTGTCGTTTAGGCCCCGTGCTTGGCTTTGGTTTTAATTCTTACAACAAAATTTCTCTATGTGAATGATAATACTATTAACGCTTTCAAAGACATTTTTATAAATTTATAAATGTATTTGTGTTGTAAAGTTACAAAATTGAAAATTATGTATCTAAACGCCATTGCATAAGATAATTTTTTATTACCTCCCTTGATAAGCAATGGAAGAAAGAGCACGTCAAAGAGACGAGAAGAAAAAGGAAATAGAAGAAAGGAAAAGACTTGAAGAAGAAAAGAAGCTAGTAAGTTGTTTGTTGGATTGTATTCCTGGTAGGTGAGTACGCATGGATAACTGTCAGCATGATGTGTTTGTAGAAGAATGTTGCTTTTATAATCCTCTCGCTGACTGGCGACCAGTCTATGAGTGCTGCAGTTGCACTTTTGGACATCATGATGGCAACTCACAACATGTAGGCATCGCCAGTAGTGAGCTTTGTCTTGCCAGAACCAGTTCATTTATTGTCACTGGTCTCTGGTATTTCGATCTGTGCTTTATGTATCTCCCTGGCGATCTGAGCGGCTTTGCCAGTAGCTTACATGGTTCTGACCGAATTTGGTCCTTAGATTAGCAAGTGGTGTAATCGGCTCTTGACCTTCCTCTCGCCTTTCACTCGAGTGCGTCATGTTTCCTTCCCTTTCGAGGTCAGGAACCATTGCCTCTCCAAGGGGTTGTGGATTCGTTTGAGTGCTTGTGGTTTCTGTAATCAGGCTTTTTTCCAGGATCGGGTGATTGGCCCAATGCCCAATCTTCAGAACTGAACGGGGTTGATTTTCTATCGGGGTTTCTTCCCTTAGACGATTGCTGTGCTGGTTTAGAATCAGAGTTTTCCTTCTCCTAAGAGATTTTAAATCTCTCAGGCCGGACCAGTATAGTTTGCGACTCCTCTAGTTTTGATATCGCACTAGTTTTGATATCGCACCGGTCACTCGCGCCCGTGCCACTTTTGACATGACTGATGCCATGCCAACCCTGCCCCATGTCCCCGAAGGAACACCCACATTAACGTGGCGTGGAGGTGCGTTTCCTGAGTTCACTCTCACCTTAGGGACACACTAAGGCATTTTATGATGAGAGATCATAGCAGGACGCAAATTAGCATAACCAGAAAGAAAATATGTATATGCGTAAAATTGTTTACTCTGAAAGCAGACTAATTTTCTTACCATTAAGAAGATATAATAAGACAGGCTTGGTCCAAAAGTAGCTATGACATCACACTTTCTCGAATAATTGCCGTCTTGATATTAAGCGGAATTTAGTGAGATTTTGCTGGGAAAGACAATATAGGGATTTCGCGTTTTACTTAATTGTTATATACTTATTTTATGTTAAGATGATATTTGAATTTTCTAATGATTTTTATCAGATTATGCTAGAGTTTAAACAGTAAATGATTTTTTCGCTCCATATAACGGGGTACGATAATATTTTTAGGCAATACCAAGATGTAATAAGCACAGTTTGATAGTTGTTAGCGAATTTCCGTTAAATTTTGATAATGTTTTTTCAGCACGAGCTTCAAGAAACAGAAGAAAAAAGATTAGTGGAGGAACGGGTCGCTAAAAGGGAAAAGATTCGCCTGAAAAAAGAAGAGGAAAGACTAAAATTGGAGGTACTTTGCTATAGCGTATAATTGACTGCATAATTCACTGTATGCCAGTGTGTCTGGTGTCTCAGTCAGATAAATATGTAGAAATTATATGATTTACATTACCAGTATCGAAATTATTATTAGCTATCGACAGTGCTCAATAATATAAGAATATTAGAGCTATCATATGGTAAACGTTCACCATAAAATGTACATTATGTATAGCATTATATTGAGCGAACAAAGGGCGTACACATTTGTGGATGTCTGGAACGATTTCAGCAAGACTCACTTTGCTGCAGCTATTGTAAATTAGGGTTTAGTTAATAGTTGCTCAGTACGGCATTTTCAAGGAAAGGATAGTTAATGGTTATTATACAATTGACGTAAAAGTTATTGTGTTGCCCGATCGATGCCTGTAGTGTTTGTTGAATACGTAAGCTATCAGGCTCGGATCGTATGAAAATCCTCATGTCTGGTATCTTTGCTTTCTAACTATCATAAATACTGGAGAAAATAAATAGTAAATTTGGCCAACAGTAGTGTATAAACCTTTTTTGGTTGATAACAAAAGGTATACAAACCACAATACAATGAATCTGCTGCAGGCGTTTTTTTCTGACAAAGAGTTTTACCGGAGGAGCGAGAAAGGCATTACGCGATAGAAAGATCAAAAATCCCGCACCGCTTAAATAATCAATTTTATAATAAGAGCAAGGCAGGAGCCAATGCGAAAAGAACTTCAGGGAAAAAAAGGAATGGGGTGGGGGTTGTAGAGCGAGTTTTTGAAACCTTGCGTGGCACTTGCCAAACAACGCGATTTATGAATCGCCTTTGTTTACTTTTATATAGTTTTTGGTTTTAATGTCATTTTTTCCAGTAGCTGGGGCTCAGACGGTGCCCGTCATAGGGACTTGGATTTGGCAGTGAGGAATTTCTTTGCCGGATGCCCTTCCAGACGCCATCCAATGGCTTTTTCTTTTGTGAAGTTCCGAAGTCGCCCACTCGAGGAATCGAATCGGGAATCTCCTGGTTACGATTTACACTAATCATTAAGCCACGGCTCCTCCCTTCGTTTACTTTAATGCTCTCTGTTTATTATAATAAACAGTATAAATAGGTGTTGTTCATGCTTTATCGTTTTTTATGAAGTTATGATAAACTAAATGTGAATACTTGATTACTGTTGCAACAGGAAGAAGCCCGGAAGCAAAAAGAACTGCAACACACGAGAGAATTGACTGAAAGAGCACAGGCACATTATAAGAAGAAAATATTAATTAGGTTTGGAATTGAACCATGGAAGCGCTTACTGATGATTAGCAGACTTAATGAACAGATCGCTATTAAATATTATTGTAGAACATTGCTTAAATATTGCATCACTGAATGGAAGGCTGATGCTGCAGAATCATTGAGGATAAAAAATGAAGCAGCCGACAATTGCTTTAAAAGAATTCTGATGCGAAGAGGACTAAGCGCGTTTTTTAAGGTAAGCAGATTTGTTTTGTTTGCACACGTAGGGTTCGAAGAATCCTAGTAACCATGTTGAATGAACAGTAGGATTTGTTTGATATATTTTTGGCGACATTCTACATCTGTTACAGATCACTCTTACTTTTACATAACAACGACATTAACTTTTGCATGACATTGATGCCATGTTCATTGTCTCAACTACGCGACAATGACATTGACTTTTGCATGACATTGATGTCGTGTTCTTTGTTGTAACAGCACGACAATGACTGACTTTTGCATGACATTAATGCCAGGTTGTTTGTTTCAACTGCAGGACAATGACATTGACTTTTGAATGACATTGATGTCATGCTCTTTATTTCAACTGCAATGACACCATGTACATTATATTGAATGATATTGGCTGTTATAATTGGGTACCGTACAGGAGGATGTGGTATCTACACTTTAGCATTTTAACATCTGGACTTTCTTTATTGCCTGTCGAGTTGCAATTCCGGGTGATGCCTAACGTCAATCATAAATATGGAGGAATACTCTTTACTTACATTTAATCCACTCACTAATCATGCGTTGCAGAATAACCATCTGGTTTACCTTAACAACGTGGGACCTCTCCTTTTTTTAAAAAAATATAAATGTATGAATATATTGCACTCCGAATATGTTAACCTAGTTTTTTATGAAGGTAACAGTTTTAGAGCTTTTATTTTTTTTTCTTAGTTTTATTTATTTTGAAAAAACTGTTTTTATAACTTTCATCATATTTGAGTCAAAGTTTGTAAAGTTTTACGTTTATGTGTTATGTAGTTTAGATACACTATATTAATATATTAATAATAATAAGCTGTTTACCCCCATGGGGTATATCTTCTAAGTATACCAAGTACTTTTTAAGCCTACCTTGCCTACCTTTACCAGGGTTTTGTCTTTATTGAATATATTATTTATTTCTCTTTTCTCTTTGCCTAACATACACGAATAATTTTTTTAAACAAACTTAGTATGAACGTTTTATCTTTAACATGAAAAAGGTAATTGGTATGTTATTATGGTTGCTCAATTTGTTTATGATTCAACTAGTTGCTATTCTACTGGTTTAAAGTTTTCTTGCTTTACAAACCGCTTTTTCTTTTAAGTAAGCTGTTTGAACCTCATTGGTTGAATTTGTGTCTGATATTTATTCTTTCTCACCTCAGTTTAATTCCTATGTCGATCACTCTGATGCTTTGATTGCGACTCTTGCTTTCTTGTCATGAGGCTATCGTAAACCCTTCCCTTGACTTTGTCTCGTCATCATTGCACTACTATTCCTTATGAGTAAAGAATTAAAATTTAATATCTAAAGTTTTTGTAGCTCACGTTTTGATCGTTAGGCTATTTAAATCCTTCCCGTCATTTGGTTTCATTATCATTACACCACTATTTCTTATAAGTAAAGAATTAAAACTTAATATCTAATTTTTGTATAGGTCACGTTTCTGATCTTTTAACGTATGTTCCACTTGTGAATAAGTTAGAAGTAATTGCTCTCCCTTCTTCTAGTGCAGTTTTTATAATATAATTATATTATCATTGGCTTTTATTACTAGGGTTTTTACAAGTAATTTAAATAAATTGATTGATTCCAAAATCAAAGCCTGCCTAATCAAGTTTTATATACTCGTGTGCTAGTTACTGCTGCAAAATCACACTTAAATATTTCAAAAGCCAGCGCAAATTCACGTTCGTCAAAACATCTCTTAAGTTTCAATTTTCGTCAAACTAATAATCAGATCGTTAGTAGTGACCAGAAACCCAGTCAATGCACATTTATCTGCTTCCCTTTTTAAATGCAGAATTTACTAGTAAACAAACCACACATTTTTACTATTGAAACTCTAAAGGTCAAAGGTCAAGCAGTGAACGAAATTATTTAGGTGGGGCAAGTCGAAAAATCGTTTTCATCAGGCTGGATTCAAGCCAGTGGTTATGTTTTTTCTGGCCACATGCTATAGCACGTGAGCTATCGCCACTCGTTTCTAACCATATTATTTTTGCAACCATATTATTTTTGCAACCATATTATTTTTGCAACCATATTATTTTTGCAACCATATTATTTTTGCAACCATATTATTTTTGCAACCATATTATTTTTGCAACCATATTATTTTTGCAACCATATTATTTTTGCAACCATATTTTTGCAACCATATTATTTTTGCAACCATATTATTTTTGCAACCATATTATTTTTGCAACCATATTTTTGCAACCATATTATTTTTGCAACCATATTATTTTTGCAACCATATTATTTTTGCAACCATATTATTTTTGCAACCATATTATTTTTGCAACCATATTATTTTTGCAACCATATTATTTTCAGTTATTTACTTATTAGCCAATAAGGCAAATCCAAGATATGCAAGATAACAAAATAAAATTTAAGATAGGCTTGTGACAAGTTAACATCTGCAGAGAAAGCCAAATTAAATATAGAAACATTCAAAAAAATAGGAGTGCCTTGTACTGTTTATTTTGTGTATATCGCCTGCAATGTGGTTTTATAAGTCGTGCTGGAATGTGAATTTTATAGTCTAAGGATTTTTAATAGCTTGCTTTCTCCTGACTAACTGAATCAGTTTTCTTTATGCAATGTATTTTTCGCCATTTCTCATTTCTTAAGAGAAATGTCTGTTAAAAATCTAATTTTTCTTTCCTTCAGTTAATTCTAAGGATTTTATATGTTTTGGGTTCAGCTAAGAAGGTTATTTTTCTCGATTATTTTAGATTGTCAGTAGAAAGACCGAATATTTTTGCACTTGTATTTGATTGGCTATTACATTTCGCTAGAACAAATTAAAATAAAAACTAAAGGGAAATGTGGTTTTTTGAAAGAGGAAGATCTGAGATGCGACTTTTTTGTAAACCTAATTGAAGTCTGACTTAGCTGTAGAAATTTATAAGCGTGGAAACAAACATTGTGTTTTGGCTTGGACAAATTTTTGCCTTGGTGTTTTAATATACCGATGCCTCAATACCTGCCTTCGTTAATACTTAAATACTCCTAATTACCTATAGGAGTTTATCTTCTTTTTGGATTTAATATAGCGCTATAGATTCACTAATAAACAACAGGGAAGTTAAAAATCAATATTTTTCGAAAAGTATAAAGTCTTTTTCTGTTTGAGGATAAACTATGGATTTCTTTAAAAAATATATTAACAAAAAAAAAATTAATTAAAAACCAAAATTTGTGTAGACGTGGCTGAGCATTAGGCAATAAGTAATCATTGTGAATTTGTTTTTGAAGTGAACCTTTGCTTTCAAGAATTCACTCCTTTGACATAACTTGTGTCCCAGTTTTTCCCTGCTTAACGTTTTATTAAAACCATCAATTTTTAATTTTTTTAATATCGTCGGAACGATTTTGAAGGGTCAAAATGTATTTATAATATGCGGTGTATCATAAGAACTATTAATGGTTGTTATATAACAAGCCAGTATTAATATATTTGATTAATTTAATACTTATTGCGTAAAATAAGCAGTTGACAGGTTCTAATTGACGGTAACATGCTTACCATTTGTCAGCATCTACCCACCATCAAGTTGGTCCAGAAGGTTAACCAGAAGGTTAAGTTTTCATGTAAAATAGCGGGGGCTGTTATTGATGGGCAGCTCAAATTTTTTAGTAGTATGGTTTTTACACAGATAAAGACGTTAGCTCCACATCTTTGAACATTTTTGCGAGACATCTTATCCTGTTACTCTTTAGCGTCTTGTAGAATACCAGTTTGCTGGGCACCGTTTTATTCAAACAAGTAGTTCATTTACTGTGGTTTAAAACATTTCGTAAAGATCGACCTGTTAATGATTTGATATCTTCGAAGCACAAATGCTTTGGTCTGACCAAGTTTCTCTTTGCTTTCTGTTTTAGTGCTATGTACTTGTGGCATTTGAAAGCATTTACATTTGTACTGCTTGCACCACAGTAACATTTTATCTCTCACTATGAATAAGTAGGGGTAGGCCTGAAAACCGAATATGGGATTTACAGAGAAGGATTGCATTTTATAGAACCCAACCCACCAATGCTTTGTTGAAACTTGTCTTATGAAAGAATGTCAATTTGCCTTCATGATAAGCCAAGCTAGATAAATTTTGTTTCTCATGGCATATCAAAATTTATTTTTAGTAAAATCAAAGCTAGTGCGTGGAAGGTGCTTAAAAGAAGACTCTTGCAGTGTGAAATTTTCGTATTTTGAAAACAAAGTTGGGTAATAATGGTGTTTTTGATCCACCGACCAGAGACTATCCACTTTCCTTGAACAGTTTTCATAATCCCTTTGACGTATTACACAGTAATGGTTGTCTACGTAAATAAATTTAAACTAAGTTTTAATTTCTAACCCACTAAGCCAATAAGGGTGCTTTAATCTTTTTGAACACACCCGAGATTCTCTGAATAATTATTTCATTTATTCTTCGTTTATCACGTAACTACATTCTGTGTTTAGTGATACTTTCTTTGGAATTTCTCCATGTAAACCGTGTTAACTGGGGTAGTTCTTTCGGTCTTGCTGGGAGAAAGAGTTATCATATTTTTTTCTGTGTTAGCGAAGTTGCACCAGACCATTATGCCAAGGTCAGATAAAATTTGTCATAATGCTTTCTTTGAAACATTAGACCTTTTGCTAGTCTCTCTTGCTTCAATTTCATTAAGTTTTTGTTTAGAAGATGGAGTTAAACCCACATTTTGGTCCGAGTCTACCCCTCTTGATGTAAAGTTTTCAGAATTATACCGCCAATATTTCCTTTGAGCCAAACTACGTTCCAAAATTGTTTGATTTTGAAATTTTGAAAATACAAACTTTTCTAAAATCATTTTTGAAGTTATTTTTATAGTGTTGTAAAGAGTAGAACGTCCTAATGGTAGTGATTTTTGTTTCCCTGATGTTTTTTAATGTTTTTTTATCAGTATCGTAAGCACATTGAGAGACTTCAAATCGTAGCCATTAACAGATGGGGGACGTCGACTGTGAAAAAATACTTCGCTTTTTGGCAGGACTACGTTACAGAAGAGCGTTTGAGCATGTGGACCAAAGAAAATGCTGCCAATGACCATAATGATAGGTAATTTCATTGTAAAGCTATTGTATGCATGTTTACTTATTTTAACGTAATTTAACGTGTGACAGTTAAATTCGTTGAATAGATTTTGATCAGATTCTGTTCTCTTGATCATCTGTTCTGTGCAAAACGATGAACTTTTCCTTACAATTTCTCAGGGTGGGGACGGGGAAACAGAGTGAATACTTCAAATAAGAGAATATTTTGGAACTTGGACAAATTTTTTAGCTTTTCTGTCCGCTTGCAGTATAATGCGAGCTGGCAAGAAAGGTGGATTTCTCTAGATAACGTTTAAAGTGGTTTCATTTGGCAATTTTGCTGTACGGACGCGAAACTTGGACCCTAAACAAGAACAGGAAATTATTAGTTAAAAGTTGCAGAAATGTACTGTAACAAAAGAATGCTACAGGTTCATTGGACAACCCACGAGACTAGTAATAAAATGACAAAGGAAAAGGCAGCTATTAGAAATGATAGAAAAAAGACAGCTCAAGTTTCTAGACATTATTAGAAAGAGTGAGCTAGACAAATCGACATTATCTGGAAAATTTGAAAAATTAATTCCAGCAGCCATGAAGAAACACCTTTCTAAATGTTTTTGCTATCGACTCGCGGAGAGTATGGAACGCAACCCTTAACAATAGTGAACAAGAAGCCATGGATCGTCAGAGTCAAGACCAGCCATGGATCGTTAAGTCCAGGACCAGCCATGATCATTACACAGAGAACGTCGTAATAGATACTCTTGAAATCGCCAGGCAATTAAGCTGATGAAATTATCTGATAAAATACGAGACTTTGCGGGCGTACGTATGAGCGTGACACATACTGCAGTTACATGAGCTATTCCGTGCCTTTGCACATCTCAGTTTTTAATACTTGATATTTCTTTCAAACGCCGTCTGAACAAACTATATATCGAACCTATATGGTCAGCGCAGCAGTTGCTTCGTCGGATCTACATGGTGAACGGTATTTTTTGCATTTCCTTTACCTTTTTGCTTTTGGGTTTTGACAGGACTCCCATAAAGTTTTGTTTGAGTAGAACTTGCAAGGAAATTTGTCATTTAAAAATACCTCTTAGTACTTAAGTAATTCCTGCACTGCAGAAAAGATTCATATAACCCATAATCTCTTTTTCTGCCCTTCTGGACATTTTTTACCACTTTGCCTCACAATATTTTTTCTGTTTCAAGAAATGTTTATAATTCTATATGGTTTAGTCTGCATCCAGTGAGATGTTCCGTTTTTCAACAGCTTTTTAGTGCTGCATGAGACCGTTTGAATATTTGCACTTATTGAAAAATATATTGAAAAATTCTTCACAATTTTCATCAAGACACAAGCAGGTGGTAGAAAAGTTGGTGTAAAAGAGTTGGTGATTGGCCTGTGATCAAACCGTTCCGAGATCTGTAAGCATATGAGGATGGAAAAGTGTGTGTATTTGTATTTGTATACATATCACAATCGCGTCAGCGTGAAACTCACAGTTATTTGACTTTTAAACATATTTTAATTCCAAATATATATATATAAAGTGAAGAAAATCTGTCTTTTACAAAATGTAATATACAGACTGATAATTATCAGTGTGTATATCAGTGTGTATATTACAATTATCAGTGTATATTATATTTCATTATAATAAACCCAGGGCACCTGAGTTTGTACATGTATGAGTGACGATTCGCATACCAAAATATACAAAAATATCTAACCATTTATTTGCTCTTAAATGAAAGGCCCTTTATTCTGTACAATAAAGGGTCTTTTCCTTAAAGTAACAGGAGGATTTTTTCTCAAAGACTTTCTAGGGAGGTTCCTATTAAAATTTAGCTCCTATGGGCCTATCGCTACGACCTGGAGAATGTTGACATTGTAAATTATATTGAATTTTTGGATGCTTAGTAAATAAGCAGTTTGTTTTAGAAATGCTAGTTCTTTTTTTAGTTTGGTGAGGTAATTAAATAAAACAATCAGATAGGTTCCTCAAAAGCCCTCATTTTGTGGATAGCTTTTTAAACAAGCTTTCTTTGCTGTAAGCATTGCATTTCTACTTGGCTAAAAAGGGCCAACAAGCTTGAGGGAAAAGGAACAGCGGTAAAGTAGTCTGTCTTTTCAATAGTCTCCAAGGCAAAACAAGAAATTCATTTTGGTAAGAAATAAAAAAAAGCATATTTGACAGCTTCAAAAGCTTACAGGAACCAAAATAACCATCAAATAGTAAAAAAAATCAAGTTTTTTGTAATTTCTACTTTTACTCACAATATCTGGGACCCCCACTAAAAAAGGAATACGGCAGTGTGAAGGAATACTCCATGTCATTTTTCATAAGAACCAACGAGGTCTCTGCACAGGCAGTTTCACCGTAATTGAATGTCGTTTTCGTAAATTTGCACCTTACCACAATCTACTACGAAAGTTTTTCGCGCCTTAATATTTTGGTTGCGTTGCAGTTTAAAGGCGGAATCCGTTGAACAGAAAGTGAAAAACGCATGGATGTAATTAGGGCTCTACTTGTCTAATAGAATATTAGTTCAGAAGGGCCTTTAAATAATGTTGTGGTGGAGACCCATTTTTTGCATGGCAGCCGTGGTGTTCGGGTGGCTCTCTTATTTTAGGGCCATGTAGTTCAGCAACAAGTTTCATCTACAGCTAGGTAAAAAGGTGAAGTGAAGTTGAACATTAAAAGTTAAGCAGGTGGAAGTCCCGAAAGGCATTTAGCAAGGTCCTTAAACCATGATCTAAGAGTAATAAGAGTGGATTGAAGGTCTATGGAAACAGTCGATTTGGTCTGCAAAAGCTGGTTCTCTAATCCATTGGTCAGAGGAACAGGCTTATGAAACAGACGACGATGTTGAATGCTGATCTATGATCTCATTAGTTTTTCCTATAAATAGTAGTGCCTATTCTTAAAGACATAAAGAAGGACATCGTCTTGAATTACACAATGTTTTAATTTATTTATAAAGCTAAGCGTGGCTGAGCACGACTTTTCACCGTTAACTACAGAGCACATCAGACTAAATGGTATCAGTTAACTTGAATAATAATGTACTCATCATTGGCATATAATTGCTTTTGTTATCTTTGCATAATTTGCCATTATCATTGCAAAATTTAAGAAGCTGCACCTTTCCTATAATAACTCGACTATAGAGTACCGATATAAATGCAGTTGAAAACGACAACAACAAACCATACTGCATGATCTTGTAACCTGTGATCCAATGCAACTAAAGCCAATAAAGAGCCGTCATTGTTTCCCTTTTGTTTCCCTTTTATTTAAATCTACTTAAAGAATTGACAATATCAGTATCAATTTGATAAAAAGCATATTTGAATTTTTAATATTATGTGGTAATGATGATGTTATTATGACGTGATTGTTTGACGGAGGACATTAGGAACGATGAGTGGTAATGTATGCTAGTATATTTCATTGAGAAACTAGTGTCATTTATACCAGCTACTTATAGAAGTGGAATTAATCGAAATCAAATACTGAACATTGCGACACAAAATGACGAAGACAATTACAAAGCTGATTTCCTGGGGGTTTTTTTGTGGTTGGTGTTCACCAATATTGTTGTTCTGCATCTTAGTTGATGTCATTAAATCCAGATGTGTTGTATAATAGGAGGTATAAAACCCTCCTTATTTACGTAGGTGATTTTCTATTTTGTTATCGACAGATACGTGCATAAGAACTACAGGCAAATTATTACGACCCATATGTTAGTATCTTTTAAACAGGAGTTTTGTGGCAACAAAACCACTTTTGCAACGTATATCTATTTCTGTAACAATTTTCAATTGATTTTACTTAAATATTGTCAAAAATTTCTCTATTTTTTCGTGAATCGATTTACTTGATTTATTTTGTTTCACAAAAGAAGGGCGGTCACATATATTTTGACTAATAAACTTATTAAGGCTAATATATTCTGTACGTGTACTTTCGATTCACCTTAACCTTTATTCTTACGTTTTATTCCCGTCATTTCGTTTTGCAAAGTATGACTTCAGATCTTTGATGTTACCTACTAAGCCCCAGGTACCTTTCGTGCACACAGTGGCGATTCATAAACATACAATAACAAATTGGAATACGTAATTGCGGACTAACAAAATCGAATTTTTTTCGTTATAAAGTATAAAGCTATTACAGGGTTTTTTAGATTAAAAGAACGCCATTTTAAACTATTAATAAAGTAGGATTTGAGATGGAATTTCGATGCTGATAGTTTTAAGAAGCAACGTGTACGGGGGATGGGGTGGGCTCCGAGCCCCCGACCATCTGAATATCGGTCAGATGCTCTTCCGCCACTGAAATCTTGCTTCACAGGGGTGAGGATTTGGAATGTCATGACTTTGTGAATGACGTCACTACAGGTTCTCCCACCCAGAAGACCCTTATCTGCCCACACCTGTTACGTTCTATTTTCTGTACGTGATTGATACATGCATAAGGTTTTTTAGGAGGTACTTTATTTGTCCAGTAAGGCTTCTAAGTCATTACCAACGTGTGTGTGTGTGTAAGCTGCTGGAGGTAGATTTGAAGACCACCCCGGTGAGTTCGATCCGGCCTCATGAAACGGGAAACAAACCTCCCCTCACCGCCAAAAGGCAGATCGGTTTGGAAAGAAACCAGAAACAAAAAACTTTCACTTACCACCAGGGGCGGCACACGTTCAAAAAAATTTCTCCAAATCGACGACGAACCAGATTCAAAATCACATGAACGACGATATCGATTTCTTCCATGGTACTGGAAAAACAGCTTAAAATGAAGGCTATTCGTTACCAACCAGTCAGGATAACCTAGCTAATCAGTATCCAGGCGTCACCACGTGGAGGTTGCCTTCTTGGAAGCCCCAGTACCAACGTATTAGCTGGATACTTAATATTTGGACTAACTAAAGATATACCGTCAGCATCTCTGCATTTTGAGTGACTCTTCTAGCGGTGACTAGTTCTAGTTCTTTGGCTGAGTACTTTCTTAATAAATCTGTTGCGAATCCGTTTTCCAAACAATATAGAATGCTTTTCGTTGATCGAACGTAACTACCATCTGACTATTATTCTGAATTTTTATTATTTTTTAATCAACCTTAGGTAATTTGGATATGAACACAGAAATGAAAACTAGGCTACCAAAAGTGATTTCGCATAAAATCGAAAATCCCGTCAAGTGTAGGCAGTGTTGTAGGACTTTTGTGTTGGAAGTAGAAATAAAGGTTCATCATGGTTACGTGTGCAAGAAGAGGATAAAGCAAAATAGATAATCAGGTTGTAAGATGCCTAAGAAATCATCTCTGGAGCAAAACGGCAATTTAATTGCTGAATGCTTCTTTCGAGGATTCTTCTAAGCCAGAATCACAAGATCAAGATTCCTTTTTTCAAGAAAAGCCAAAGAAACGTAACGTTTTATAGTGTGCAACAAACGAAAAAGCCAGTTATAAAACCTTGGATGGTTATATTTGTACCAAAATACATCAATTGAAGAGACCGAGGAAAGAAAAGCTGAAGGAACTCGGAAATACGATTTTCAAGGCACCTGTTGAATCATGTTAAGCGAAAGGAGAAAAAGAGGTGTTAGTTCACCAAAAAGGGAAAGCAGGCAAGAAAAAGAGAATAAAACAACTACAAAAGAAGAAGAACAACTTAAGGACAAAATGGAGAAATATAAGCTTGAGAAGCTTTGTCACTTGATTATGAACATCTTCAAATAAGTGTGGTTGAAGTGCAGAGCAACATCAAACGAGCCGAGAGAAGAAAAGTAATTAGGAGTGTACCTAAATGTTTCTTAAGAGAACCCTTATAAAATTACAAACTGTTACAAAAATTACTAACTGTTACAATCCGTTACCACCTATGACAGGTTTGAAGTGCTCAATTGGACCTTGTGTCAAGTTCCAGTTGGGATATCTCAAAGAGAAAGAGGTGGATGTGAGAAAGCCAGGAGCAAAAAGTGCGCCATGAAATGGTGGTGCTTGTTTCAGTTAGTAGTTAGCATCAATGATCTTTCCTAAACCTAAACCTTGGTGAACTAATGTTGCTTGAAATATCGTTTCTTGTGGTTTTAATTTCTAGCATTTGTATTGCTGTATATCCGAACCGATCTTGGTATTTTTTGTTCTTAGATATTATTCTTAGAGAAGATTTGGCTTGATAGTTAGTGGCACTGAGCTATAACCAGGAAGTATCAGGTCCATTCTCTGAATGCGCCGAGCCTTGGAACCTTGAAACTTTTAAAGAAAATGTAAGTTTTTGTTAAGAAGGATACCAGGCCTTGAATATCTGCAGAACAAGAAATATTACTTTTATTTGCTTTTCTTTTTCCTTATTTTAGGCGCATGGTCAAAAACAGCTTTTTTGCATGGCAACGTTTTCGAAAGGAGGCGATTGATGACAAAGAAAAGGAGAAAAGACGTAATCTTTTACGTAAACAAGTCAGAGAATGGCTTCCAGACTATAAAGGGAAACTTGACGTCAGGTCTTCATCTGATGGATTTTTGTGACAAAGCTGAGTGATCAAAATTAAGTTATTTTCCTGAGATGCTTAAAATGGCTTTTTTCCTTGCTTTCTGCTCACCGTCTTTATTGTATTAACATTTGAGTGGATGTAATAAAATCATGAAGAATTCGAGTGAATATGTATTTTCTTGTTTACTGCTTCAGAAACTTTATGGTAACATAACTAAAACAAGAAATCTTACCTGCAAGTACACTTAACACTTGGGCCCTCCCGTCCCTTTGACTTCGGCCAGCAAAGGATCGCCAGCAAACACGGTCTCCAGCCACAGCTTGTTCATTCGATGTGTTGATGTTTCTAGATTTTAGGTCTACTTCGAATCTTGACCTCCAGGTTTTTTTTTATTGGTCTGCCTTGTTTGTGGTGACCTCTTGCAAGTCTGATGGGGATTGATGTGCGAGTCTGATATTCAGTAGGCGGAGCAGGTGTTCCGTTAATCTCTAGCGTCTCTCAGCCATTGCCTGGTGTGGTTGTTTCTAATCTGACCTTTCCAATACTTCCTCATTTGTTATGTGGACTTTTCAACCTATGCTCAATTTTCTTCTGTCGTTACATTGATGGAGCACATCCACCTTCTTCACTGTTAATTTTCAAGTATCTGGGTGAAAACAGTTGGATAAGGTGCAACATGCTATTTTTTGAAGCTTGTGAAGATGCAGGTTTTACAGATGTGGACATCATTCTAATATTACCGTGCCTCGCTCTGATATTCTTATCATGTTGGGACAATATTTTCGTTTTGCGGACATTACTCCACTAAGTGCTACCAGTTACAGTATTAATAACACTGACCATTGAGATTGATTAGGTAAATTTATGTTTCACAGAAACCAAAGTTTGATTTTGACCAGCCTCCAACAGATGTATTACGAGTTGAAGCGCCCATAGTGCAAGATACATTTTATTATTTTTGATTGTATTCGATTTGTATGGATTATGTTCTGGTCCAGTGTCATTTCTTCGCTTTTTCACGCTTTTTCTGTCATATACCATCCACACCAATATTGCCATCGCCATCTTCATCTTGATTTTTATTAGAGCTGCCATAGTTATCAGTTTAACATTTCTGATCTTCAGTCTTGCTATTTCATAGCCACCTCTAGAAGCAGCTACAAGGTATCTAATATGATAGCAGATTAAAAACAATTTCAGATTTGGATCTTTCCTTTCATAAACAATGATGACCCTCCAACAAACCCAGAATATACGGGAACTACACAGAACTAGGCCATTGACTATTAGTTTTAAACCACTGGTAAGTCTGATCTCGGAAAATTAACCCTCGGTCATTTATTAATTTGATCCATATCAAATATCTGAAAATGCAACAGTCAGGTGTCTTGAAACACACGTCAAAAGATAATGAGGTAAATATTGTTTGAACATAGTGAGACAACAAGTACTCCTCTCTGTAAATATTTTTTGTATTTTGGGTATCACCGGCTCCCAAAATTTATTACTTGAAAACGTTTTAATGGTTGAAACTAGAAAATCGTGATCTTGATCTAATTTTGTTCGCAACTAACATATTTTTATATAAGTTTGCAAGGTTTACCTCGAAATATTTCGATTATTCTCCATTACATAAGCACCACATATTTATTTCCCTTCTATGATCTTATTTAGATCAAAATTTCTTCTATCCGTAGATCGAAATTTGACCTAATTTTGATCTAAGGATAGTAAACATCTCATTCAACGTACGCATTATTTTCTGAACGGAAGGTTAAAAAAGTCAGAAAAAAGGGTGTTAACAAGAGAACATATTTAACGTACCTGCATGAAACCTGATCCAGTGACTTGTATCAGAATACGTCGTTCCTGAATTTATCATGGGAATGTAAAATCGCTGGGTTGCATGACTATTCAGCACCTACGTATAAATGTAAGTCACCGGCGGCAGGCGATACCAATTTCTGTATTAAAACTAATAAATTCTTAACACCTCCGTCCACATTTATATCTACCTAGAGCAGCAAAGGTAGCATTTACACTCCGTAGAAAAAGAATTGTTAGGTAGTTACGAGTACCAGTTTTGAATTTTTTTTAGACTTGCAAAGGTTTAGACAAAGAAAAGAGTGGCACTCGCGCGGACTGGCCAGTCAAACGGTCTTTTCATTTCCTTAGAAGTTGATGCTGTCTTTACAGGAAAGTTATCTTGATACAAGTCATTATTTAGCTCTTTATCATTCCTTATCTTCTTTGCGGATCTTTTTGAGGTTGTTGTCCTTGGTGAGAGCACATTTTTTGTGAAAATTCCTCCGGCTTTTGTCTAGTGCATTAAAGAATTCCATCCCACTTGCTCCTTTATCCCAATTAAATTAACTTCGAAAGGAAATCTTAAATTATCAAATAATTGTAAAGGGCACAGTGGGTTCGGGTTCAATCCTGTGGTGAGGGTCAGAGCAAGACTTTTTCGTAACGTTAAAACCTATTTCTATTTACTTCATAAATTATTCTGCCCCAGGGAAATCCGTACTTTTCTTTGACCTTATACTAATCTGGTATTTTCTGTTTAAATTTTAATATTTATAAAGCAATGCCGAATGTTTTGACTGTCAGGCCTAATTGGATATTGTAGAATATTTTAGACCCACAATAGAAATGGTTATGATCACGAAGGTTGACATGCAAGGTATTACACAGAGGGTTAACAATCAATGTCGACTCTACCCTTATGTCAATTTACCCCAAATATGTTTTTTTTCTAACCGAAACCTAAACAAAGATGTTTCACAAAGAAATTTACACAAGGTCCACTTTCTGAAACAACTTTGAGCCCATGTATGGTTTCTTAGTCGTTTCTTAATTGATTTTCTGCATACAAAAACAGGTGTTTTTTCTAGAATTGATCCCCCCTGCTGTTTTCATATATCAACTCAAAGCAAAAGTCAAAAAAGGCGGTGATCAAGCCCCTGCTGGGCTATATTTGTTGGTCTGTCATTGTTGTATGGCAAATTGGTTGATTTTTTGTATTTCAGAAGATCTTTACATTTGAAATAAAAGTCTTGGTTATTTATTGACGTTTTAGGACTGCCCATTTTTTATAAATCTTTGGCAATTGAGCCTTATGTTTATGAAATTGATCTTTCTTGCATATATAATTGTATTCAGGATTGTATCAGCTGCATGATTACGTCTTACGAGACAGTACCTCATTATTCCACTATTATTCCTCAGGAATCAAATGAAAATAACTATATGAAAGAATAGGTTTCTATTTATGGGCATTTAGCAGCTGGTCATCTAACTAGAGACATAATTATGTTTGTTATAATCATTTACGTTTTACGCAGGAGAGAACACAGTACACTACCTTGGTGTAGTATTCTGCTGTGGTAGGCTTTTCGGCCTTTTGCCTAAGATNTTTGTATTTCAGAAGATCTTTACATTTGAAATAAAAGTCTTGGTTATTTATTGACGTTTTAGGACTGCCCATTTTTTATAAATCTTTGGCAATTGAGCCTTATGTTTATGAAATTGATCTTTCTTGCATATATAATTGTATTCAGGATTGTATCAGCTGCATGATTACGTCTTACGAGACAGTACCTCATTATTCCACTATTATTCCTCAGGAATCAAATGAAAATAACTATATGAAAGAATAGGTTTCTATTTATGGGCATTTAGCAGCTGGTCATCTAACTAGAGACATAATTATGTTTGTTATAATCATTTACGTTTTACGCAGGAGAGAACACAGTACACTACCTACAAGTGTAGAGCTCTGGTCTCTCCTTGGTCAGGTCTTCGGCAAAAGGGCCCAACCATGCAATTACAGGGGTTTCGAGATGCTTGTGCCTTGGCTGATGATCAACCCAAGAGGAAGGTCCTTCCCATGGAAGGTCCTGGAGAAACAATCCGTGTGTCTTGCATTTTATGGTGTCTTGCGTGCTTTCTGTCCCACTTTTTCTTGATCTGCTGCTTCCTTTCCGGTCTTTCATAGGTGGATACCTGCGAAAGACAAAAATGGTCCCACTGTTTACCAGGAGCTCCATCAATGAAAGACCCAGTATTCGTAAAATTCATTGTATTTCAAATGGTATTATTGTTGACTTTGTTCATTTCGCAGCATCCAACCACGGTGTACCTGTTCAAAAATTCTTTGAAAGACGTAATCTTTGTAAATCCGCAAAGCATAGGATGAGCTGGCTTCGAAAGGCATCGAAGTTTGCTAGAATTTTTTTTCCTTTTTCTATTATCTTTTATAAAATTGATATCGAATAATAAGAAATCAAATGTTCCAGTAGTTCACCTTGTTATCAGGTTAGTTAAGAAAGAGAGTGTGAAGGTCTAAACTGAAAATTGTACTGAATTAATATTAGTATAGGTCAGTGAAAAAAACAAGACAATGTAGACCTCCGTTTCATGAATTAGTCTCGTAAAGTATTCTCTCGCTGGAGATTGTTAAATGGGATGTAACCGGGAAGGTTTTCTGAAAAATACTGTAATGTAAATTGAAATTCGAAATTATGTTTGTTTTACTTCAAATCTCCGAAAACTGATAAATAATTCCTGGATTCCAAAATGCCAGAATGACAAAGAACAAAGTATTTTTAATCAATTTGATCAATATTTAATCAATTTGTAAACAAAAAGATAGTTCAAAATTTTCATTTTGAGATGCCTAAAATAATTACACATAGAGTATACAAATTAGTTTTGCTTGAAAAGTAGGATTAGTGTTATTTGGATATGATTTGGCAGACAGACAAAAATTTAGCCAAGAAATTCAAATACCTTGCGAGATTTTCATTGCATTCCTATGGTTGAAATAAGGTTATTGTAGTGACACAACCATTTATTGAGTAGATTTCAATAGTTTCTCTGCTACACTGATAGACACGATTTAATTTTGTTAATAGATCAAAAGCACGTGGTCTACACGATTATTGATTTAAGAGAAAACTATAATTAAATTAGAGGTAAGATAAGATCTTTCATAGATGGAAGAAAGTATTTCGAACTGTAAAAACCACTTGGCCTCTTGACAACATAGTATTTTCTAATCGCAGTGATCACCTTTTGGCATTTGATGTTGGCCAATGGTTTGAAATGTCAAGTCGAACGTGACTGCTTTTTCTATCATATTTTCGCATTGGTCCAGTTTTGCTTTTGCTGTTCTGCTATACGTTTGGACGGTTGTATAACAGCTTTCTTCAGAAAACAACCTATAATGAAGGTAACAGATAACAAATGGGAAGAGTGAAACGAACCTCACTTTTGATGAAGGATGTAAACCGATATGATGAGAAAGAGATTTTCATTAGTGTCTTTAATTTAATTGAACCACCTGCATTGAGTAAAGAATATTAGGGTATTAGACAAAATATTTTTGGCTATCAATTTTTAAAAGATAGTCATCGAAATAAGGTAAAAGCTGAAAATGACTAAATGAAGAGGTAATTTGTGCTGCAACGTATCAAGAGGATTCTATAGGAGGAACAATAGCAGCTAAAAACGTTACACTCTCAAAATTAACTGACAATATGTTCTTTGTATTATGAAGAAGATAAGGAGATAATAGACAGATATGTTTCTCTTTTGTTGATTACCGGGCGAGAAAATAGCTTTATAGAAAACAAATTATTTTGGAGGAAAATAACAAGGCCTTTCTCGTAACAAATAGGGCATGTGGACCACGAGGCCTGGTAAGTAAACGTTCCTACCCTACAATGCATAGTTTGAGGTAACACTTGGGCAAGATGTAGTACCTGTTAAGCCCTCCAGTCAGGCCCACGGCAAAATCATCGGCAGCAGGATGTGCGATCTACGGCTTGAGAATACAGCGGTTAGGCGGAAGATCTATAAAAATAGACAAGCTGTTAAGCATCACGACCATTTAGAACATCGTACTGCAAAGACGGGGGGCAACGGCAAACCACTATCTATACCTCATTGGCCAGTATAATTATAGCTATCCAAACAAACTAAGGTACAGAAAACGGTGTTAATAGTATTACAACCAATTGAAGTCTTTCGCTCGGCACGAATACTCGTGTGTTACAGGTGAGCTCGGGTCGTCATCAAACGTCTATGGGCAACAAACAGGAATCAGTCCTAGCAACATAGAATGTAAGTACGATGCTACAATGCGGCCAGTTAGACAACATCAAACAAGAAATGGAACGACTAAGAGTGAAGATCCTAGGTCTTTGTGAAGCCAGATTGGCAGGAAGCGGTGGTATTATTTCACACGACTGCAGAAAAATTTATTCAGAAGGAGAGAAGCACGAACAAGGATTAGCCTTTTTTCTTGACTCAATCGTTGCTACCAGTAATATGGGCTAGTATGCACTCTCTAGTAATAAAGCTTAAAGGAAAACCTTTTAACATATCCATCACACAAGCATATGTTCTAACGGCAGCCAGTTCAGATTAACAAATTGATGAATTCTACGACATTCGTGAAAGAACGAAAGAACATTGTAAACCACAAAAAGGTAACATAATTTTTGGAGATTTTAACTCCAAAGCTTGAGATCAAACAGATGGGACAATGGTTGGGTTATATGGACTTGGCGAGCAGAATGAGAGGTCATAGACTAGTTCGGTGATGCAAATAAAATTGTCAAATGATTGCAAATACGTTTTTCCAGCAACATCCAAGACGTTTTTTGAACATGGTGAAGCCCGGGGAATAACGTGAAAAACCAAATAGACTATGTTACGATCGACCAACGATTTCCGAATGCAACACGTCAATGCAAAGCCTATCCATGGGCTGATTGTGGTAGGGTCCACATCTCGGTTTTCTTTAGCCCTGAATCACAAGAAAACCAAATGTATGGTCATTTCAAAGGATGAAACAAGGAAAGTTTTTTCAGTAATTAGAAATAACGTAAAAATTGAGCAAGTAGATAATTTCAACTATTTGGTTAGCATAATTACATCTGATGGTAGACGTGATAAAGACATGAAACGTAAAATTGGTACAGCGAACATTATTATGATGTTCTTGTTACATCCATCTCCTGATCTCTGTAGATCTAGTAGAACTGCTCTTTCACCTCATCTTTCGTCTCATATAAGGTGTGTGTGTGTATGGGGCACATGTATAAATATTACTCAGACTTTTTTTAAAATGTTGATGAGCACTTATTCAGTGAATGGATTTGTGATGGTAACACTCCCACTCTTGCCCATTCTCATTCACGGGTACCCAGAATATTCAGTTGGCTGTTCTCGAACGTCTTGCTTCCAAGCAATCTGCTTCGTTGACGCTCCTCTTTATATTGATCGCACATTTCAGTTCTCGATGGTCAGGTTCTGCTGAAGCTTTGTTTAGAATCTAGTCAGATAATGAGCTACTCTAAAGGTTTCATCCATCATCATCGTATTCCTGCTGTTAGCAGGCCCCGCTTCAATGAGTCTATTTGAAAAACCTATTGCCATTCTTTCTGCACTTAACATTTTTTTGCTGAGGCAAGGTCACAAGCCTTAGCGCAGTCTCGAGAACCTCAAGAGCAGGTAGTTTGAAATCAGAGATCCCCTGCTAGATGAAACTATTTCAGCCAAACTTACAGGTTCACCACCATCTGACCATTCACTCCATGGTTGTGGGCTAATCTTGTTGGTGACATTGCAAATACCCAACTGCACCCGAGGGTCATCAGCCTGCTTCCCTTAATTTATCGAGATTTTCTCCCTTAAATCGTATTTTTCTTTTCCTGGATCACACTAGCTAGATCAATAGGGACAACGTGAGAAGGCTTCGACATCACAGTAGAGGAAAACGGTTTATGTCAGTCAGCTATTAGAGACTGCACACCTTGGGTCACCTTTGAAGTATACATAGACCAGAGAAATCCCCGACAAACTTAAAGGATCATTGAATTAACCCCACATATATCTGTACGTATATATGTGAGTAGAGCCCAAACAAAAGCCAACTTGTGCACATGTTCAAACTGTCCAAGGCTGAGGACAGTTGTAAAACGAATGACTAAAAACGATCGTGTTACTTCAATGTATATCATAAGAATGACACCAGTAAGAGCATCCAAATACTTTTTGAGGGATCAGTTCTCACTTGTAAAAAATTGCTTTGAAAATAGCATTTAAAATTTACAATATTTTAACTTTTATTACTTATTGTTTAAATTATTTCTTCGATTGTTCTGAAATATTGAATATTGTATTGAAATTTTACGTATGCTATGCACAGCACACACATTTATAAATGCTTCTATCACATAGAACTTTTATCCTGTTAAAAGTTTCAACTTTCGTTTTCGTCAAATAAAGGTTTTTCTCTGAATAGCTATATATGTGTGTATATCTATATATATGTATATTTGTATATATAGTATTAGGAGTAAACTCCAAACAGCTTGACAAAATAAAAAACCCGAAAAACTCTTTACATGACAAACAAATTTCACACGACTCGAGACACGATACATAAATAAGGGCACAGAAGAAGTGTTTCAGAATTCGAAAGAAGAGACAGACAGAAGAATATCCATTATGGTAACAGAGGTCTTGGGCTTATGACCAGCAGTGGCAGCTTTCCACATGTGTTACGGGTACCCAACAGTCAGCATTCTCTCTGCTACAAAGATGTAAAACAGCATGGTAGAAGAAAAGAACAAAGAAGAATGTAGAACAGGAGTAAGGTAAAAAAAAGAAAGAGGGAGAGAGAGAGAGAGAGAGAGAGAGAGAGAGAGAGAGAAAAGAAAAACCTGACAACTTCATATCCTTTAAAAAGAGGGAGAAGTAACTTTTATATATATATATATATGTAATTTCAGGTAAACTACCAACAGATTCTCTCGGTAGTTTTTCATTTTCGTACCAACTAAATTAGTTTATGCGTCAATATTATTCAAGCAAGCTTTAAACAAGCATATTTTGTGCGATTTAACGGTAGATAGCTCTAAATTCATTCTTTTTAATAACTACACAAAACAAGATTATTTAGAGCTTAATACGTTAATCCTTGTGCTTTCCAGTTACATTTTTATTTCTGAGTTGCATTTTCTAGTTAAAAAAACTCTATGTACGAAGCCACCACTGAGATGGTTGAACAGTTTGTCTTGTGTGTGAGAATATTGTTTTCTATTCATACTGTGTAGGCTTTTCTAAATTAGCGATGCCATATGAGAAGTTACTTTCAGGGAGAAAACAAAATTTGAATTAAAAGTTTCATAGGAATGACAAACGTCTTGCAAAGGTAAAATTTTCTATTTGGAGGTGTTAAATGGAACTACAAACAAGAAAATATTATTTTTAATGCAACACACATTCTTTGTTTAAACATTTTACTTTGCTCTTTGATCAGAATTGTTGTTATTTTATTCAAAGAAAACAAAATCATGCTCTAACCCAAAAAAACAGTTCAACTGATATTGCTTGTTTGCCTAGATTAAACACAATATTCTTAGTTATTCCTCGCGTGTTTTTTTTTCCCCGAATGAGTCTTCCAATTAATTAACCTTCTATCTAGCTTTGCTCGTTTAAAATAATACATTTTTCAGTACATAAGGTTTTATTTGTCAATGAGAACTTAAAGAAGGAATATGATTTGGCACCAAACTATGCCTGGATAACAACGGCTTGTTTGTAGGAATTAAATGATTTGCTCCAATCCAGAACCTGAAACAGATTTAAACTTTGGCAATTTACCACTACTTATTGGTAATTGGTCTGTTCAACCCAAAAATTTGATATGAATTGAAAACATGTTATCCATGAACATTCATGCAGAAATTTCTAGGCCTATCACCTAACTAATACTGCTGTAATTGTATAAAACAAAATATTACACATACTCGCAAGCAGTGAGAAGTACAATAGCAAGTGGATTGAATTCTAAAAATAATTCTGATGTAATTGTCGCAAGGACTCATGGGTACGGTCTATAAAGCACAGCTAAAAAAATGCCTTCCAACACACAAAGCTCAAGTAAAGAACGGTTTACTTAAAGGATAGCTCCGTTTACTTATATAAAATTATTTGGATAGTTAAAACCAGTAATTTAAGTCAGGTGCGTAAAAAATCGTCCAGCAGATAACATTCATAATTAGGCTAATAATGACAATTATTACAATGAAGAAACTATATTTCCATATCCTCCTTGACCATTATATCCAAAAATGGCGCTAAACTTAAGCTTTCTACATTACTAGATAAAATTAATTTTTCTATTGTAGGTTTCTACCTATGATAATGACCCTATATTTCCCTGACAGGATATCGTAACATACCATAGCTTGTATTTATGTATTTATGGGCTGTAAAGTGCATTAACATAAAATTTAAAAACATGACGAGAAATTAATTAAATATGTTATCTATATAATTTGCTCTGAAGAAGCGAGACCAGCTAACATATTATTTTGCTTTGGACTTACTAGTTTTATATTTTTGTCGTACATAGCAGCATCTTTGAACATACTATTCGAAAATGCTGTAACCCTTCCTTGAAGAAGATTCTCCAAAGTAAAAACAGCAAGAACAAAAAAAGGAACAAGAGCGAGAACAGGAACAAGAACGAAAACAACAAGAACAAGATCAAAAACAGAAACAAGAACAAAACAAGAACAGTAGCAATAACAATGTGGTGTTAAGACTTTGTTGCACAACGTGGTCGCTGGAGAAAATCAGTATGACCTCAAATAAAATTTTCCGACAAACTCCTTGATTGGAATGGTTTTCAGTTAAATAAAGAAAGTATCTGGACAGGCAAACATGTAAATTCATTATGATGTATATGCTAACCTTTCAAATTAGACCACATCCTACCATGTTTTTCTGGATAAACGGGCAGATTTACACAAAGTGAATATTTAATTATTTTTATTCAATCATCTTTTTCACAGCCGTTTTTGATTTATGGTACTTTAGTCACCTCATTTATTTCTTAACAAGATTTTCATTGATTTTTTTCACCAGACGCTTCTGAATCCTTTGCTACAGTCACTGATGTTACTGCTGTTGCTCAAATTTTTAGTAAATTCGTACGTTAATCCCAGAATCCTTTGTACTAATTTTTGTTTGCATAATTATGACGTCTTACTATGTGAGTGCGTTTAAAATGTGGCAGAACATGCCAGTGGTAAAATACAGAAATTCATTCATAAACAAATGTATGGTTGCAATTTTTGAAGAAGACCGATGAAAGTTCAAAGTACCTTACAGCAACTGCCTGAAATTTATCCAGTAGTATTTACTTGCAATTTTCAAGAGCATTATNGTAGCAATAACAATGTGGTGTTAAGACTTTGTTGCACAACGTGGTCGCTGGAGAAAATCAGTATGACCTCAAATAAAATTTTCCGACAAACTCCTTGATTGGAATGGTTTTCAGTTAAATAAAGAAAGTATCTGGACAGGCAAACATGTAAATTCATTATGATGTATATGCTAACCTTTCAAATTAGACCACATCCTACCATGTTTTTCTGGATAAACGGGCAGATTTACACAAAGTGAATATTTAATTATTTTTATTCAATCATCTTTTTCACAGCCGTTTTTGATTTATGGTACTTTAGTCACCTCATTTATTTCTTAACAAGATTTTCATTGATTTTTTTCACCAGACGCTTCTGAATCCTTTGCTACAGTCACTGATGTTACTGCTGTTGCTCAAATTTTTAGTAAATTCGTACGTTAATCCCAGAATCCTTTGTACTAATTTTTGTTTGCATAATTATGACGTCTTAATATGTGAGTGCGTTTAAAATGTGGCAGAACATGCCAGTGGTAAAATACAGAAATTCATTCATAAACAAATGTATGGTTGCAATTTTTGAAGAAGACCGATGAAAGTTCAAAGTACCTTACAGCAACTGCCTGAAATTTATCCAGTAGTATTTACTTGCAATTTTCAAGAGCATTATGGCATGTGAATAATATTTCTACTAAATTATTGTAAAGTTAAGTAATAACAGGAGAAAAAAAATTATTTGCCACCGAAGATTTGGATATTAGTCATAGATTTGAGGTTACAAAAATTATCCAAAACAATCGTCACTGAGGAAGCAAAAATTATAAAGAGATATCATAACACTGACGTCACGAGGCTTAATTCTGAGTTGTATTGCAGTTTGTATCTTTTTGTTTTAGTAGTAATTTGTCATATTCAAAAAACCGTGATATTAATATTTTTTGAAATGAATAATTTTCTATTAAAAAGGATTCATGCTTTGCTGCTCTCCATTATCATTGCAACATACCCTTTTCTAGCTACCTTACTCTTGGGTGCCTTATTGAAGAGGGTTGGAATAAATGGGGGGTTGAAAAAATCTCAAAAACTTAATAAACAGGGGGTTGGAATAGACGGAGGGTTGAAAAATGACCAAAAATGTAATAGATGGGGGTCTGGAAATAAAGTTTGAAAAAGGAGATCAAGAATCAATGTCAAGAATCAAAAAATGAAGTCAAGAAGCGACCTAAATAAAACAATACATCATGTGTGATCAGCGTGATTTTCATATTTTAATAAAGATATTTTCTACTTGCCAAACCAAAGTACCTCCTCAGAAAATTGTCATGGGTGGGAGATTACTTAAAAATTAATAGGTGGGAGGGTTGGAATAAGAATGTCCTGGGTGGAAAATTTTTGAAAAGTTAATTAGCGGGGATGGAACTTCTATTAGGCAACCAAGAGTATTTATCTGAAATAAGGAATAGATAATTGGTATCATGATTCAATTCTGAAAATAACTATCGATTTTCTATACTTCTCAGCTAATGGTTTACAATTTTCTTTGATATATTTAGGTACTGAAGCCCCCTTTGTTAATGTGGCGATGACTTACCTGCTGTTATTGTAATACACGTTTTCATTCTTATAAGCAAGAACTGCAACGTAAAAAAAATTTCAAAAATACAATTCGAGGATGCCCTAATCATCAGTAGAAGCACAACAAATACAAAATCATTCTTAAATACTAAACAAGTAGCGATGAAAAAAGGAAACTAATTAAAAGAGCAAAAGAAATTTGAATACTATAAAGAAAGTATGATACAATGAAAATATGATGAAAATCTTAAGAAATCAATATATAAAAAATAAAACAGACAATTCCCAAGACAATAAAGTAGTGACATTGGGAATAAAAAGAAAACGAAGAAAATTATTAAATCACAAACGATCAATAATCAAAAAAGTGAGATGAAATTTGACCAAAAAAAAAATATATAGACAAACAGGATGTATTAACTTTTCTCTCATTTTTCTTTCAAAATAAAAAGACACCGAAACTTTGTCATCCAATACCATGGTATCGCAACTGCAAATTTTTTGAAGCAATCGAGACCTTCTGATGCACCTGTACAGCCAGTCATTACAATTCATAAGCTTTAAGCAGCGCTGCCTAGCTTTAAACCAACGGTAAAATTGGGACTTAAAAGTAGAGTGATTTTAAAAATTTCTTATTCAGTGTGTAACTTCTGTTATGTTGGCCAGAGGTCACGACATTTGATCACTCGCTTCAAAGAACACAAAGATAAGTAGGGTCCAATGAGAACAAATTTTCCGCAATGTGTCAGGGAGAAAGCCAACTTTGATAAGATAGAAATATTGATCCCTAAACCAAAATTCTAAAGCCTGTTTTGGCTCTTAAAGCGTTATACTTCACAGAACATAAGCCAGAACTTAATATTAAAGTGAGGTACTGAAGCAGAGAACTTAAAATTAAAAAATATATTTTCCTTGCTTTCCTTTTATTTCTTAATGTCACTGGATAATAGTCTTGGGAATTGTCTCTCTTTTATTTGTTGTATATTAATTTAACTTGTTACGTTTTTATTATATTTTCATTGTATCATACTCTCTATGGGATTTTTATTTCTTTTCCTCTTTCAATTAGTCTCTTTTTTATCGCTATTCGTATACTATTTAACAATGATTTCATACTTGTGCTTTTACTGATAATAAGTGTATAGTCATAATATATTTTTAAATTATTTTTTATTGTAGTTCTTGCTTATTATGTTCCTTTTAACTCTGTTTACATTTTAGAAATCAATTCGATTTAGTTTATCCTTGACCTAAAGTTTCTCAAGGGACTAGTACACTAAAGTACAATTCTTCAGCTGAAAATGTTCATCGATAAAGCAATTAAAATAACCAACAGTATCCTGGATCACGTTTTGTTTTAATTTTATACGTTCTACTAACTGAAATATTTATTCAAATATTTTCCTTATTAGATATAGAATTAGCAGTTCCTGTCGAACACTCAATTGCTTTTGGTGTAAGACTTGGCGAAAGCGGAATTTTTTGCCTGGTAATCGGTTTATGTATTACTTCCTTTTTAATCTGCATACTGTAAAACAAAGTTATGACGTTATATTATTTTCAGTTAGGAAATGTATATTTTAGTGAGTATCTAGTTCCAATGGCAGTATTGAAAGATAAACGATCTGATGTTTAAAATGATTTTTGGCTAGGAAATAATGGTTCATTTTGGATTTCTTCGCTTTTAGGGGAGGCACTTAAAAGCTTTATGAGACAACAAGAAGGAAAAAAACCCTAGAATGAAATAATCGAAACGGTCTGAAAGAAAAAAATATTTAGATGTTTTCCACTGGACCCCGAAATATTGGTTTTGACAACCGAATGAGGGTATTGTATCATTTGTATGTGATACTACCATTAGTGTCAGCAAAACAGTAAATGTTGTGACCAGAACGACCTCCAATGAAAAGTGAAAAACGATTTGAACAAGTGTTACTATCATACAAATATCTGTATATGCTTAACCAGTCAACTATTTTTCTTTAAATGTTATAATTAATTATTATCAATGTGACAACATTTTCTTCTTTTTATATCATTGTTTTTAACTCTAAGAAACTGTAACCATTCGTTACCATTATTTGTACCTGGTATAGATGGGATTGCTTGATCGACATGGAATACTCTCTCGGAATACCGGGAGAGCGTCTGGTAGTTCATCGGTGCTCAATTGTGAGCTTGTTAAGACAGGTATGGTAGGGAGTTACCAGCTGGCGTAGAGTGTTCTTGACTTTCATACTGCTGGTAATAGTGAGTCTTCAACGCTTAAACTGCTGTAAACAACACAAATCTAGCTGCNATATTGGTTTTGACAACCGAATGAGGGTATTGTATCATTTGTATGTGATACTACCATTAGTGTCAGCAAAACAGTAAATGTTGTGACCAGAACGACCTCCAATGAAAAGTGAAAAACGATTTGAACAAGTGTTACTATCATACAAATATCTGTATATGCTTAACCAGTCAACTATTTTTCTTTAAATGTTATAATTAATTATTATCAATGTGACAACATTTTCTTCTTTTTATATCATTGTTTTTAACTCTAAGAAACTGTAACCATTCGTTACCATTATTTGTACCTGGTATAGATGGGATTGCTTGATCGACATGGAATACTCTCTCGGAATACCGGGAGAGCGTCTGGTAGTTCATCGGTGCTCAATTGTGAGCTTGTTAAGACAGGTATGGTAGGGAGTTACCAGCTGGCGTAGAGTGTTCTTGACTTTCATACTGCTGGTAATAGTGAGTCTTCAACGCTTAAACTGCTGTAAACAACACAAATCTAGCTGCTCATTAGTCAGTCGTATGGTAGTTTTCTACTCACAGCTCCTATATTTCTTACTTCCTTTGTGAAGAAGAACATAGCTACCACTGCCTTGTGGTTCAAGTAATCATCATTTCCAAAAACTAAGGGAGAAAACTCCTTGCAGAAAATCAGGTGGACCGTAACGAGGGCCGTGGAGGTGTTGGACTTCACCCTATTTTCACCAGTCACTGCAACAACTGATGGATCACATCTGTCTCTGTTTACCCCTGCCGCTGTAAACACTTCTTTAGGTTACGATAGAGCATGCTTCGTAAATTGCAAAAGCTGTCTGTAACTTGGAACCGTTTTGCAAGCAGTCTAATGAAAAACGCGATACACATAATCTCCATAACGTATCAGTTGTTGCCCGAGTAAACAAGGACCGTGATGGTCGTTCATAACTTCTGACGACAGTGTCAAGTGAGCTCAGAACCCATAAATTATAGAGTATGAATTTCATGATGCTAGGACAATGGAACGTCTGCACTGTTCTTTACCGATAAGTGAAATAACGCCAGGAGAGAAGGACTGCGTTGGTAGCAATGGAACTGAAGAAGTAACACGGAGAGATCCTGCCTTGTGCGAAACCTAATTGAGTGAATCAGGAAGTATTGATGACATGGACTACAAATTCTACTGGAGCAGTAAAGAAAACGACGAGAGAAGAGAAGCGGAGGCTGGTTTTCGGTGAGCTCAGATCTAGCCAAGAAACTGATAAGACGGGTTCGATTGATAAATTGCAGAATCATGATTATGAGAGTTCCACTCATCAACAAACGAAATGCGACCCTGGTCAATGTCTACGCACCAATCATTACAAACACCAACAAAATGAAAGACAGTTTTTATAACAAATTACGCGAGACATTGAGCAAAATTCCCCAAACAGACAAATTGATACTACTGAGGCACTTCAATACCAGAGTTGGAGGAGACTACGGGAAATGGCAAGCCGTGATCGGCAAATGGAAACGGTAAATGGAACTCTAATAACGAACTATTGCTTGTACATGGACCGATGAGCAGATTGCTGGACATATCACCAACTTTTAGGATCCAAAATTACGTTCACACTGCAGACCAAGGGGAGAAAGCAAGGTACAAGAATGTTAACCTAACTGGATATTGAAGAACTTGACAGTATTAGATTAAAAAATCAACTGGAACAACAATTGGTAAGAACACTGGCTGAATGGAAACCTGAAGATGATAAAACCTTAGACCAAAATAGGAAACCCCTTATTCAAGCTGTTTATCAGGCTGCAAATGTTGTAATGCGCGCAAGCAGCAAGACTGGTTTGTTCCAGAGGATTCTCTTCTCTAAACATTCGTAAATAATAAAGATCAGGCCCATTAGAAACATGTGTAGAAAGCTGCTCTGAAGTCAGAGAAAATTGTAAAAAAAGGTTTAATGGCACAACACGCTAACAAAAGGACTTCAAATTTACACAGTAGATGACCTAAATGACGACTCTTGGAATTATTTTGTTGTCAAAGAAGAAGCCTGTCGCTGCTCGATGGTAATGGTCTAATTTTAAGATTTCAAAAATGACATCTAAGACCTCAGTGGAAATTTCAGATACGTCAAATGTCGTTATACATTACAAGAGGTCCCAATGTACACGAAGGACGCAGTAATTAGGAGAAATCTAAAAAAAAAATTATAGTCTTAATGATTTAACAACACTTGGAGATATTATTACTACAATATACAAAATTTTTGCAAAATGCCTGGTTGTGGGTATTTTTTTCAAAAGTGTTGGAATAGTTGTTCAGTTTTGGCAGACCCTATATAAAGAATTGTGATCAACAGGAGATGAAAACTGGCATAGATAACTTTAAACGTACAAGTTCACGTTTCTGCACCATTTTTGTTGACTTTTGTAATGCATTATGCTGCATTGATCAAGAATACTTGATTCGAGGTTTATGAGACTGCATAATAGAGACAACGTATTGTCTATTGGATGGCGAGGAGCCGTGGCTTAATGCTTAGTATAATTCCACAGTAACCAAGGGTTTCCAGGTTCGATCCCCCGGCGAGCGGGGAGAATGTGTAACTTTGCCAAAGAAAAAGCCATTGGTTGGCATCAGAGAGGACATCCGGCCAAGAAATTCCACACTGTCTAAACAAAGTCCCTCTGAAGGGCACCGTCTGAGTCTCAATTGCTGGGGGAAATGACATAATAAACAAAAAAAAATTAGAAAATTGTCAATTAACTGGCGATATATAGCAAGACTCGTATTTTGGAGTTATACGCGGAAAAGGATTATCGAAAGAATTCCTACAGTTGGAACAAAAATTGGATACTCTCTAAGTGCAATTTAGTTCATCAGCACCCTGGAAAAATCACTAAAAGATGTACAGAACAGAAAGATAATTAATTGAAACATTCAGGATGAACAACATATCTCAGCGTTACTATTTTGAAGAGTATGCTGATGATATAGCTCTTATTAGCCGTTCTGAAAGCCACTGAAAGAGATGTCAGATCTACCAGATGAAAAGCAGTCGACACTAGCCATTTACAAATCTACTACCACTGACCAGTGACGAAACCGCTAACAGTAGCTGGAGAGAATGAAAATCAGGTTACACATATTTTAAGAGAGTACTCAGAAATCTTTGAAAGAATCACGGCATGTGCACTACCACTTGCCTTAAAGATTAAAGCACTAGGAACAATGGGTGTTTCAAAGATAGAACACCTCTTCAGTAATGTATTTATTAACGAGAAACAGCTTCAAAATCTTGCTCCGAGTCCTTATTTCATGTCTGACAAAGAATTTCGACCTGAATTACACTACTACTACACAAAACAAGAACAATGTTTATAAAGAAACAACACGGAAGGCTGGGGATAAGGAAACCGTACACTATTTACATAGCAACAAGGATAAATCTTCTCATCAAAATTCTTAACCACCCTGATGATTATTTTCAATACATTGCACACAGTTCACTTGCCCTTGACTTATGAAGCAAGGGATTCCTAGGCCCAAGGTGATAAAACTTTCTTGGCTATGTAGCAAAAGAAAATAGGGTGTTAGGAACACAAATTTTAAGCAAGGTTTTGATATACAGTCAGATTGGCCAGAGCTTTTCCACCTGGTCAAAAAGATAAATGCTGATCTGAAATGGGAGAAAAATACCGAGGACTTACTTTGTGCAGGAAAACCTCAGTTGATTTTGAAATTGGAACAAGTTTTAACCAAAATTTTACAGAATAGCAATAAAAAATAAATAATTGGAGACCAACTTAGTAAGGATTTAGAGAATCTAAAGGAAATTCCTATGCAATTAGTAGACAACAAAAGTACAGATTATTTGATGTTACAGAATATTGTGTAGTTCAACCTGTAGACACGTGTTTCATTGTACAACAGTTCATCATTGAAGCTTAGAGCATCTGAATGTATTCATTCTATACAATGACCCCCATCGATCTCCTGTAAGAGGATCATCTAGGACAGTATTGGGCATGCGCATATCCAAGAATTAAAAGTTGTGATGGGCCAATGTGCTCAAACCACTACAAGAGCAAATATATAAATATAATCCATGGTTCTGATAACGAACTGGAAGCTATTTGTCCATACGAGAGATATTGATTCAAAACAGACCATTTGATCACAACTGTCTCCTGCAACTTTCAATTAATCTTCTTTTAAATTGTATGCAAAAATATCGTGGCATACATCCATTTAAATTAATCATAACGACAACGCATTTATAATTTCATTGATTTTATATTTCGAGAAGGATTTTCTTATTATCAGATCTAAAAGAATATAAAAACAGCCTGATAGTAAGAGATGGCCCCACTGGTCCCAGATTACACTCCATGGGAGTTATAAAATTCGCTTTAATCAAAGCTAGCTTCATATAAATTAATTATATTACATGGTAGTTTATAATGATTAGGAAAAGGCTAAGCTTAATTTTATTGCTTTCCCAGATTGATTTGTTTGTTATTTTGTAACTGTGTTGACACACTGAGACCCTTTAAGGTATTAATTTTGGATAAATAAAATTGGATCATAAATCTTTTTGATGACTAAAAAGTCGTCTTTCTGTTTACATTTAAAATGTCTCTTTGAACAATCAACGAAAATGAATCACAAGAACCATCTTCGAGAATCAGGTTGGAGTGAAAAGTACAGATTAACTTATAACTAAATTATAACAAGTTAAAAATATTATTAATAACTTGTTCTTGAGATTATTTTATGTTACGGAATACACACAAATATTTATTAACAATTCGAATATAAAAAGACGCGCACACATTATATATATATATATATATATATATATATATATATATATCGGTATCGCGTTCTTGAAAATTGTAAACAAGCACTTCCAAAAGGAGCACAAATATCGTAAAATATTTAACAAAAACACCTTGAAGATAAGTTACTCCTGCAAAAGCAACATGCAAAACCTCATAAAGGGTCACAAGAACAACGAAACTGCAACTGCCGCGTAAAAGAATCATGCCCGTTAAAAGGTAATTGTTTGGCAACTAATATCGTCTACAAAGCAGATGTCAGTAACAACATCCAAACGGAAACGTACAACGGTCTCTGCGACGGAGAATTTAAAACTCGATACAACAACCATACGAAATCGTTCGGGAACACAAAGTATCGGAATGAAACCGAGTTATTAAAATTGATTTGGAAGTTAAAGGAGGAAAATAAAGATTACACTTCTCGAATGGAACATCGCAGCCCGAGCAAGGCCATATAAAAACGGATCATAATTATGCGACCTATGCATGACGGAAAAAGTGATGATAGTACGTGCTGAACGCAGGGGACTGTTAAACAAACGAACAGAACTCATCAGCAAATGCAGACATTGAAACAAATTGACACTGAAGGCGTTAAAATAACATTCCATCTATCATGTTATAATTGTCGTCTTTTTAATATTGCAATGATACTTAATTACCTTTGACGAAACTCTTGTATATAAAAATTCACAATTTTCTTCAAAAATTTGTCTGAAGAGTGCAATAGCATGAAACTTTAAGAAACAAATATCACATAGTTTTTACTTGTTTGATCAACGTTATATATATATATACACACATACATACACACACACAAATTCCTCCTCGCTAACTACAAATCAAAAGACTAGCTTATTTAAACAGTGTTAACAATCTATTATGTCCTGTTGTTCTATTTTTACTTTTTGTTGTAGTTCTGAATGGGTTGTAATATATATATATATATATATATATATAATATATATATATATATATATATAATATATATATATATATATATATATAATATATATATATATATATATGTGTGTGTGTGTGTGTGTGTGAGTGTAATTTTTGTAACGGTTTTTAACCAGTATAGCTGATGAGTGTAAGACACGAAACGTTACGTTCTATGCACAAGTTTTAAGTTTTCTCTTTTACCTTTTCGCTCTGGATTTCCATCGAGCACTGTAAATGGTAGGAAAAGATCTCTATTATTTTCGTTTGTTTGTTTTCTAATATATATAAAATAATAGAATTAAAAGCTACTACACATAAATATTATTAATTGCCAAAAAGGAAAAAGAAAATATGCTGTTAAACCAATGAAATCGAAAAAAATGAAAGAAAAAGTTTAAATTAGACGTATGATGACAGGGCAAAATGAGTGTGATCCAGCTTTTCATAGAAAATGTTGTCCTGAAGGTGAATATTATCCTGGCAGGCAAAACTTTTAAATAATCCTTTGAAGTATACTCTTTTTATCAAACTATCTACATTTGCCTTTAAGTGTTAGAGCGATTGCTCCTATAACCAGTGGAATATTTAGGTTTTCTATGTGGGACAATTTTCCTATTCGAGTTTCGCCTTTGATAACTTTATTCTTGATTTCCAAGTGTGCGGTATTTTCCTGGAAGAGTTTTTCTACACACATGGGTAACTTTTCTTGCAATCAGTATCTTCCAATTTAATGATGTAATTTTTATTGAATAATAGAATTATGAATTGAAATCTTTCATCACTACTATTGGTAAAAAAATTCTTAACCCTGCTATAGTTCCTTTGGGAACCTTAAAACATAATATCCTTGTGGAAAATGGCTTGACTTCTGATTAATTATTAATGGTCGTTCTCACACAGGAGGAATTATAAATTCGAATAAAGGAACTACCGACGGGATCCCATAAAAGAGGATATCAAGCTTTTTAAAAGAGAAAGTAATCAGAACGTACGCAATAACTCTGGTAATCCTATCACAAATGGCGGTAAAAATTCACAAATTTGTATTTAAAGCTAAAAAAAGGTGATAAAAATTATGTTACCTGAACAAAGATAACTCAGCTCAGTCAAGGCTATAATATTTTCTCTAGGCACCGTAGTGAAATGCTATTTTCGTTAAATCCATAAGAAGAAGGTCAAGCAAATGAATAGAACAGGACTGTCAATTCTCTTTTAGTTTTTGATATAGAAAACAGTCAATATAAATTGATTACTTAAAACATATTTGCCAAGCTAACTGTACCATAAGATTAGTAAACGTTCAAGTATATTTAACCACTAATTTCATTCTATTTAAAAGCAGTTTTTGCCTCGAATGCTATTTGTGCAAAGGGAAAGAAAAAAATGGAAGTAGTAAAACATTTTTAAAGAGAGAAGTTTTTATGTATCCTATATCATAATTTCTATGTTTTGTGAGGCAAAATGCTGGTGTCTTAGGGTTTTTTTTCGTACCATTCAAAATAAAGATTGAAAATAGCAGGTGGCTACTACTAATGTACATTTTATAATAATTACTTTGATGGAATTTATTTAAATTATGATTTGTGAAATGATCAAAATACTTTATGTATGCTACATTATTAAATACTAAGTTTCCTAAAGCAAAATGCTGGGGCTCTCCTTCGTACCATTCAAAATAGAAATTGAAAATAGCAGGTGGCTATTATTAATGTATATTTTATGATAATTCTTTTCACGTACATAAAATACGATTTATAACATGACTAAACCGCCGATTGAAATTTATGGAGACAGTTAACACATGTTGATGCCCAATCTGCGGAAGGCAGAATAGGCGAATGATGATGAAACGGCCGAAAAATTTAGCAATCAAGCATCCTTTCTTTACTTTCCATACTCTTATTTTAATACCCTGAAAGTTTAATCATTAGCCTTTTCCGATTAGGATTTAGATTTCTACAATATTCTCCTTAATTTGAAAAAATTATAATTTGCACGGAATTTTCTACGATGCCTGAGTGAGGATCATTTTTGCATGAGTAAAACTTGCAATTGGTGGTTCATTGTTCTATAGTATTATTCATAGTATTAAGCAAACGTTACTCCAGTTAAACGTATTTTCTTAATACTATGAATGAGCAGGTAAAGCTTTTTATTAGAGGGATTGGTCATGGAGCTTCTCTATTACAGTTAACTGTTCAATTTATTTTTTTAACAATAAGCCATTATTGTCAGCTTTGCTGCATAAATAAATTTAATTCAGCTTTTGACCAAGTTTTTCTGAAATAAAAAACAAAATTTGTCATGTTGTACACACACCACTACGACATTATATGAAATTATATGCTTTCCTGTCCTAGGAAAATAAATACTTTAATTTATGATCGTGTGAGACATAAAATCCCACAAAAGTGCAATTACATGATTTCTTGAAAATATTTCAACGGTTTTAGTTCAACATCCTTCAAATTAAAATTTATTAGAAAAAGTTAATATTCTTTTTTATTATAACAAATGCAACTGAAATACCCAAAAATTAACGTAACGTGAAGAGGGAGGGGCGAAGGTTTAACACCCATTAAATTAACTCAAATTTTGTGGTTACAACTGATAACCCCAATGCGTTTAAGGTGGCAGTAAAATCAATGAAAATAATAAGGTTCAGCTGAAATAAATAAACAGAATTTTAAAAAACATGGTAAAAAACCACAAGTTAAAGAATATTCGATCAGCTGATCTTCGAGCAAAATACCAGAGGAAAAAATCAACTGGAAATCACTAAAATCTTGGAATTATTACATAAACATTTAGCTTTTAGTACAGTTCGAATTTATTACACTTGGAATTTCGCCATCCTTACCTTAAAAAGCATTGTCCTTTTTTCTTTCTTGGAGTTTAAATTTACACATTAATCATATCCTTTCCTTGCTTCGGGTTTAACTTTAATAATTTCAACTAAGATCTCTAGTCGCAGTGGTTTTGGGGTCCTGAGACAACTTTTTGTTAGGTTTGTAAACTATAGTTTGTTCTAAAAGCTCGCTTTTCCATCTTTTTCATTGTACTTTTCGCAATTTAGCACAAAGAACTTTAATGTTAAACAAAGTTTTTGGCTTTTGAAAGCATGTTAATATCAAATATTTCGTTGGGAAAACTTATACCGATATTTCTTAAGAAATTTCAGTACAAGTATTGGAAAACTTCAATAATTTAAAACATGAAATAATGAAGGGGAAATGTTTATTATGAAGAAAACTTGAAAAGGTGAAAAAGTAGATGCAAAAAACGTTTCCAATGGAAAGGAAAGTACAGCTTACAATCTTTCATTGTAAAAACAAGAAGCGGAAACAGAAGAAACAAAGTTATTGTGTCTTATAGAAACTGATTTTGCCAAGTTTGTGCTAAACATTTATTTTAATTTACGCACTTAAAATTGATGTCAAAAAATGATGTAGTCAGTTTATTAATTCGCTAATTATCAATTTGCATTATTTAATCTGAACGTTTTTACGTTAATGTAGTCAATTTTTTGCGAACGAAGGAATATGCTTTGTCAGTCTTCTCCTTTAAAACGAGCAGTCAAATTTTAGAGGGATCTCCCACTTAGGAAAATTTGATGAATTAAACACGTGCATTTTATTGCAAGGACCAAACTTTACACAATCTGATGTCGAACCTCTTTTTTTCAAGGGTTTACCAATATTAACTTAGCCTCGGTCTGGAAACAGTCCTATTGCTTTCCAAATATCGTTTGAAAAATTCTCTTAAGGTCAAATACATCTAAAAATATTTAGTGCGCATTTTAAACAGTGTTATGCGTCATCGATTTTTCTATATGATGTGTAAAATGTTTTAATTTTTATCAAACAAGGATGACATGAAAGAACCACTTATTATAAATATTATAAACAATAAATAATTAAGTAGCTTATTAAATCCGTATTTTGTCAAAGGTAACGTTTTTGGTTTGTCTGCAATTCCTTTAAATAGAAGATAGCACAATCTGTAAAACTAAGGTGAAGCTTCACAACAAAGTTTAAATTTTATCTGAAGCTGTTTCAGAACCTTGGGGTGAAAATTTGGCCAGCTGATACAATAATATGGAAGAAGACCCTCTGTTCTTTGACAACTCTTTGCCGTACAACAGCCTTCATTAGCATTACCCTCCCTGGACAGCAATCTTTTCTGAAATGCTTGTAGGATTGTTGGAAGTACATCTACTTCCTAATTCCTGGTGTTTGAAAGTACCTATAGTACAGAAAGAGTTAAGAAAAAAGGAAACTTTATTGTGTAAATTACCCCTGTTTTCCTGACTGTGGCAGCAGCTGGTTTTTGAAAATTTACATGCAATAATGATCTGAAAAAAGCTCGCTTTATCCTTTTGACCGAAGTAAATGTCTCAACTATCACTCCTTGCCTTTTTCATGCTAAATTGATAACTAAGCGTAGGTGTGTAACAATTCATCAATTCATTTGCTTGCAATTTACTGGTACTGTAGTTTAGAATGAGAGAGAGAGAGACAGACAGACAGACAGACAGACAGACAGAGACAGAGAGAGACAGAGAGAGACAGAGAGAGACAGAGAGAGACAGAGAGAGACAGAGAGAGACAGAGAGAGACAGAGAGAGACAGAGAGACAGAGACAGACAGAAACAGGGAGGGAGAGAGAGCGAGAGAGAAGGAGAGAAAGAGGGAGA